>JAVTVY010045496.1:0-21782 GCA_036873755.1 Hanleya hanleyi
CGCAATGGATTCTGGGAGCCAGAGCCTATATAAGACGCAGAGAATGGACATTCGGCATTCTGTCTCAGACAATCGGCGGGTAAACATCGTGCGGGAGAGCACAGAGACAGGATCGCCGCAAATGCGCCGAATGTGCCGAAAGTGCCGAATTGACTGCCGAAACAGCGCCGAACCATCCGCCGAAGGGTTGGAAAGCCGAGAGCTTAGCCATAGCCTGGGGATAATAGATACTAACACGCACAGTATCTGATGACGAGACGAACCTTCAGACGGGGATAAGATACTAACACGCACAGTATCTGAAGCCGAGATGTCCATCAACGGGGAATACAGAGCACCAAATATCCCACACTGCAGCCCATCACACAAATACCATTTTACATGATTACATATACTTGCTCACATACAAGATCGTCGGCCTTAGGGACGGAATAGATCTAATCACACTCACCTACACTAGTTACTCACAGGCCTCGGCTAGGAGTAACTGATAACACAAGCTTACATCCACTGTACATATTTACACTGCCGCAGGGCTCGAATTATGCTTTGCCGCAAGTCTTTGAATGCTATTACAAATCATTGATATTAATTGACATTACACTGTAAGGTAATAATACGCCCCCGAGACCAGGGCATTATTACCACATATATATGCAGACAATCTGAGCCTATTAACTCATCCTTGGGTCAACGCCGTGAGGGCAGAAATCGGGCCGCCGAAGACGTGAAGTCTGCCGAGCCGAAGTCGGGTCGCCGAAGACGGGTCGCCGAAGTCGGGCCGCCGAAGACGTGAAGTCTGCCGAGCCGAAGACGGGTCGCCGAAGTCGGGCCGCCGAAGACGTGAAGTCTGCCGAGCCGAAAGGGGTCGCCGTCGAATTCGGGCCGCCGAATTCGGGTCGCCGAAGACGTGAGGTCTGCCGAGCCGAAAGGGGCTGCCGCCGAAGACGCTGTGGGGTGCCGTACGGGCCGAAGCCGCCGAAGGGCTACTGCTAGGAGAGGCAGTGATACGGAGAGGATTCCAGAGACGATTAATAACGCTTAGATGAACTGGGCCGTGTAACCTTAGACACGGTAGACGTTTCATAGAGTCCGGGGCTACGCCTACGACCGGAGAGGAACCAGAGACGCCGTACCATACCACGACGAGAGCCAGTCTGGACGAGACTGGGCCGTGACGCGTCATAGATAGGGTCTCATGTATATATTATATATTATTAGTATTTCTCTTTAAGATAAAGATAACACTTAACGATAAATACCTCTAGAGTAGGGATCTTTATTACAGGTATTGTGCGCGTACAGAGCTGTGTACATAGCAGAATACAATATTATTACTTTATTATTGCCTTGGTTGTTTCTACAGGTCCCCCAATCCTACCTCCTCGATCCAGACAAGGCGACAGGTTGAATCGGACCTTCCTCGTTGGCCAATTCCAGTCATACGAGACTGCGTTCACATCAGCCTGGCAATTTGTCACAGGGGCCTGAGACCAGGCCGCCTCGAGTCTCGTGTACACCGCAAAGATAGACGTTTTCTGACCGCTCGAACGTCACAATATCATCATATGGGATTAAGAAGTACGAACCACCGCGAAATCTAATGTAATATCTATAGTGAATATTTACACCGTCAAAACTGTTGAGAACCTAAAGTTCTTCGAGGCAGTAATCACACTGGAGATTCAATCATTGGAACTTTCGGGTTCTTGCCGAAGTAATCAGACCTCTCGGGTCGGCAACGCTATTCATCGGGTAAAAATGGCGGATTATGACCGACAGATGCCGCCCAGCGACGGAAACCTGCCCGGATTGGAGGAGCCAGCAATGTAAGTACTTCAAGTTACCCACCAGTTGGTGATCCGCA
Source organism: Hanleya hanleyi (assembly GCA_036873755.1). Lineage (NCBI taxonomy): Eukaryota > Metazoa > Mollusca > Polyplacophora > Lepidopleurida > Hanleyidae > Hanleya > Hanleya hanleyi. The sequence continues at coordinate 1,868 of JAVTVY010045496.1, forward strand.
TTGTTAGGAATCGTTCGAGGTAACTTACCAAATGCGCTAGCATCTGCGGTTTACTGACGAAGCTCCACAATTCCGTTAGTCACACGTGCCTTCAAACTTTTGGCGCTAAATCCAGTGTAAACGGGCACTACAGCCCAAATTAGACTTTTTATACCCTGAGAACCATCAACAAACTAATAGTACAATGCGGTTTGCGGTCATATCATCAACTGTCGAACGTTCTTTCACCCTTGTTTTCCTATGGTTCAACAATATCATTCGGTAAACGGATCTTAAGGGTAAGAGTCATCGTACTTTCGGGTAATCATGTTGAAATAGTTTCATTTTAGCAAATTTTCTGCTCAATCATCAATTAATTATGTTATCAAACCGAACAAAAATGATAGGCCCTATATCCCGTATATTTGTGTTTAAGAGGGAAATCGCCGGAGGCTTGAAGGTATGGTACGTCGAAAGTAATCGTAAAAAAAGTAATAGAGTAATCATTGACGTTTCTTCGTAATTATATCTGTGTGCATCTCAGTATTACTTCACGAATAATGTTGTTTTCTGATTTCAGAATGGAACTAACAAAACGCACTCGAAAACGGCGTGCACCGGATCTGACGCTTTATCGCCCAAAGCGCCATAGGCCCAGGCCACCTGTCCTCAGCAATTTAACTGATAGACATGTAGAACTTCTGGAGAGACGTCCTTCGAAAACGAGAGTTATGGTCAGAAATTCTGGACGAGAAACGATCAGAAGGCCATTGACATTTCATTTGACGGGTGGGTTTATTTCGGCCGTACTAAAAACTGCGCGGAACTGCGCGGAGCTTAAGTGCAACTGCGCGTAATGTACGGTAATATACGAAAAATGCGAATGGCCACGACAGAATTTCCACTGTCCCATGATATATTTCAGTAGGCCGCGATCTGTAGACATATATGTCGCTTGAAACGAGAGAGAACGAAATTCAAATGCGCGGAAATTATGTTTCACTGTCCGGAGATTCGCTTCGCTGGAATGGAATCGTTAATATTAGAGCACCTTATTCGTGATCATTTCACCTGGAATTATCATGCTCGAATATGTACTACTTAGTGTAATACAAACTTCCTTTTATTTGAACTGTCCACTCTGTTGTGAGGGGAGCGAATGACAAAGAGCGAGAGTAAAACTTATTTTCCGCGCAGTTGGAACGGGCTCCGCTCAGTTAGATCTACTGTTATCTTGAAACAAGACATCAAAGCACTTTGAGTTGTTTTGTATTAAACCTGATTAACACTAGCCAGTTCTTTTTTCTAATATTTATTTTTTTATACGGAGTTCGACAACAGATCCGGTCTGTTGAAAGTTGATGACACCCCCATGCATCATGATGAACCCATGCAGGTCATGATAACGAATGATGGGTGATCGATTACTCGACTCTTGCGAATCTCTGAGCAGAAAAACTTATTTTCCGCGCAGTTACTTATTTTTCGCGCAGTTGAGATTCCGCGCAGAAAGATTTGTTATGGGAATTCGCATTCCACAGTTGGTACATATTCGAACGCTATGATTCCCAGGTAATGACAACGAATTGCACTTGCGTTCACTTACCCAATGGATAAATGAGTCTCAATTCAGTCTAACATCAAGTTTGACTGCCGAGATTCAGTTCGCTTGAAATAAGTTTATGTATGAATTTCAACTGGATATAAATGTAAACTGCGCGGAAATCAAGTTTTACTTCCCGGAGATTTTCAACTGTCCGTAAATATAAATTGTGTACTAATATCTATAACTGCGCAGAAACCAAGATTCACTTCTCGGAGATTCTGAGAGATCTTGGATAGACAAAAGAAGGCTTACAAGAAAATATATTGAGAATTATCTTTTTCGTCCATGAAAGAAATTTTTACTGTCCGGGAAATTCAAATATAAACGTGAGATTACAACTGTCCGTAATTTGTGCAATCTTAACTGTGCGAAACTGAAGTCTCCGTATAAGTTGGGTATAAATTTCAAAACAAGCAATTATATTCCAATAAAAAGAAAAAAAGTTTTAAACAGTAATGAATAATTTATTGCCATAATATCTCCAGGCATGACGACCACATATAATGTCAAACGGACCTCATAACTACAGAAATATACATCCAGAAAACATTTAAAACATATTGGTATGAGCTACGAATAAATAATATACTATCTAATAGCAATGTATGAAAAAATATATCATGGAACAGTGGCAATTCTGCCGTGGCCATTCGTATTTTTCGTATATTACCGTATATTAATACATTTTCGTATATGATGGCCCCAAAGACTGATATTTGTTTGAAGTAGTAGTTTACGGACCGCTTTTCATTCGCATTTTGCGGATTTTGTTGTCCATTTTATATATCAATATTCTGTTCGTCAGCAAATAAGGAAATATCCACGCGCAGTTGAAATTAAGCTTCGGGCAGTTCCACGCTGCAACAAATTCACTCTGAAAACCAATCCGCCATAATTTTGTATACTCCGTACCAGCCCTATTAAGCCAGAACAGTTACTGGAACAAACCGGTTAAAATAGCAATCAATGAACGGACGGCGTTATTGAGCGCTTCGTTGGGTTCACACATGGGCGTCGCTCTAGTCAAGATATTCACGGCTATTCACAACTTAAGTTCAAAGGTACATTGCCTGGTTTCTATTTTTATCAAATATGGGCATATCCGAAAAGTTATGAGGTCTCGAAGGCTGTTCTAAAAGTTTATTAATAAACGACAGTTAGATGGCCGACGAATTCGTCTTCTGTCATGGCTCGGCTTTGTCAGATTAACCATGACTAGAGATGATATGGAAACCCAGCTGCCTACACAATATAAACGCACCGACCCGTGCTTGAAGAGAAAATAGCTATGGAAAATTGAAGAAAAAATTGAAGAGAATATAGCTATGGATTCTTCATTTTGACGCCACGACCATGGTAGGCCGTAGGGGGCAAAAATCGGCATTTGGTGTAGACATATTATTAGCCAATCACAGAGCTGTTTTACGTGTTGACATTATTACCTGTCTACATGCAATTTAATTCAATATCATATCGAATTATTTTATATATGTATACGGATACAAAATGATTCGATACAGTATCTAAATCATCTGAAATGCGTATACAAATTAGTTTGATGTAGCATTGAAATATTCGATGCAGTATCTAAAAAATGTGTATACGGATATAAAATAATTCGACATGATATCAAATTAAATTGTATGTGGACGCAAAATAATGAATGTCAACACGTAAAAAAGCTCTGTGACTGGCTAAGAATATGTGTCTACATGAAATGTCGATTTTTCTCCCCTACGGCCAACCATATATGACGTCAGAACATGTTACATTGTATCAATGTAGGCATGCGCCTTGTTTCTTGGAGATGGTTGGGTCGTTTTACCCGGTCAGGCCCAGAGGTTGACGCGCCCAGGGCGGTGAAAACATACATACATCGGCCTTCATGTATTGCGGCAACGTTAATTGCCATACACTTCCCACAGTTTTCAAAAGTGGCATGTTTCGACACATGGAGAAAATGAGGGAGAACTGCTTTCTTATACGTTGCAGATTAAATCTTGATACCGGTACAGCATGGTATCACTACATACAATTCTAAACAAACCTGTGATTTCCAGTGTGCATTTCCGTGTGTCTATCCAAAGTGTACTGAGATGAGTAAAACTTCATGCAATATGTGCATTGGAAGCTCGGAGAAATGTGCTTCGCTTTGTAGTGGCGGGTCAAATCGCACTTCTCTGCAAACTGTGTCTCACACAATTCACATGGGATGTTCTTCCCGTTATGAGTCTGTTCATGCCTCTTCAAATTATATGGTCTGTTGAATATCTTGCCACATTGTGTACACCTAAAAGCCATGGTCTCCGGAAGCTGCTGTGCTTTATCAGGCGTGCTCGTCAATGGTACCGACAGATCAACATCCCCTGTCACATCAACGCCACTTAGGCCTGTTTCGTCGATGGTTATACTGGACAGATCCAAAGGCAACTCTTGTATTTCAGATACATCCATTGAACTAAAGAAGACAATTAATATAATAGTCCTTATGACAAAAAGTACTTAATTTTTGTACGATTTGAAGAAAATGACAAATAATAAAAATATTTTAACATGTTTACCCGAGAGTACGACGACTCTCACCCTTAAGATCCGTTTACCGAATGATAATGTTGAACCATAGGAAAACAAGGATAAAAGAACATTCGACAGTTGATGATATGACCGCAAACCGCATTATACTATTAGTTTGTTGATGGTTCTCAGGGTAGAAAAAGTCTAATTTGGGCTGTAGTGCCCGTTTACACTCGATTTAGCGCCAAAAGTTTGAAGGCACGTGTGACTAGCGGAATTGTGGAGCTTCGTCAGTAAACCCCAGACGGCAGCGCATTTGTTAAATTACCTTGAACGATTCCTAACAAAGCGGATCACCAACTGGTGGGTACCTTGAAGTACTTACATTGCTGGCTCCTCCAAACCGGGCAGGTTTCCGTCGCGGGGCGGCATCTGTCGGCCAAAATCCGCCATTTTTACCCGATGAATAGTGTTGCCGACCCGAGAGGTCTGATTACTTCGGCAAAACTCCGAAAGTTCCAATGATTGAATCTCCAGTGTGGTAATGTCGGGTTTTAGTAATTGAAGACACTATCGCTTTAGGGATCGTTTCCATTATTCGTTTTTTCTTCAGTCGCGATTTTTCTTCAATTTTCTCGATTGAAAAACGATCATTCGTGAATCAGTCGCGAGGATATCGAGAAAAAAAATGAGAAAAAACGATTGAACCTTTTCTGAAAAAAACCATTCTCTCGCGATATCGTTTTTGAATCGTTTACCCATGCGCGATCCGTTCTTGATCGCGAATCTTCAATCGCGAGAGACTCGTTTTTTTCAAGGTGCGAGAGAATCGTGAGGCGGAGTGATATCTGACACATAGGCCGTGTTGCCGTCGTACGGCGCTCTATCCGCGAACTGGGAACTACATTTAATGCTGGTTGCGGATTTGTCGATGGAAAACCTATACTACTGTACTGTATAAATGCGTAAGATAACCGGATAATATATATGATTCACGATATATAGTCTCCTACAAGCCGAGGTAGGGCGTATGCTGGAAATATCTACACACATACCTGTACCGTGCTTCCTGTGACGTCCGCGCTCAGATTTACTCTGGCGAAGCGTAAATGACAAAATTACATGTCTATTTAATAATCGTGTGAGTCGACAATGTATTAATGTTCAGTCATTCCATTCATACATCCGATAATTTCCACATATATTTATGCAACTTGGTATAAACTATACAGGGTGATAGTCGCAATATCTTGTTATTGAAAATACCGGGTATAGATCATGAGTGGATTTGAGTTCGTCGTTGATTGCATTATCAGAATGATTACGGCACAGACTTGATAGAGGTGTGGATGGGCGCATGGCGGATAACCCAGGACAGCTTAGCCTCCAGCCGAGAATTTCTAGGTTAATTAAGGTGAAAAATAGTGTAATTAAATATGTATATTTTGTTATAGTAAACATACGTTAGGAAAGGGTATCCATTCATGTTTTGGTACAGTTTTTAAACTATTGAGATGTGAATAAGTTAAAAAAATCACCATCAAGTTAATTTTATTTATTATAAGAATATTCGCGGCAGTGATTTCATATTTATATCAAATACATATCACAATGGTGATTGAATCGCATATAACGGTTGGATTCGCATATGTACAATACTTTTTATTTTAATTTTACATTTTGATAAATGAACTACGAATGATTCCAAAGGGAAGCTCAAGCCAGAAACCAACTGAATATTATATAATTTCATCTCTTACTGGATTAACCAAAACAAATGCTCGTCCAAGTACGATCATCGGTTAAAGATTTCGTTTTTTTTCTTCTTCACAAAACTAAAGATTTAAATGTGGGATTTGAAATTCATTCGTTTTATATTCATATTTTATATTAATGCAGTCGTTTCACATATAGTATCATACGCGGTGAGGGGCGTTGTTTGATTCTTCAGCAATCACGTCACGTGACCTGAATTATACAGGGCTTTTGAAACACATCTTCGCATGGTCAAGGTTTCCTTTTTAGCCAAAGGCGAGACATTGATCATCTTGCCAAGCAAACCGCGTTCAGCCCGCTTTCAGTGTTCTCCATACTGCAATTACCAGGCTTGTGGGATATTTGATGGTGAATGAATACGTGTATTTTCATCAAATTGTGAAAAATAATCAATCTCATTATTTTCTTTGAATCATTTCTTTTATATATATATTTACCCTTTGTATTTATTAATTTTCACAATTTATTGAAAATATACGTATTCATCTACCATCAAATATCCCACAAGCCAGGCAACTGTGAGGTTTTGCACTTATAGACTCCCACTTAAGGAGCCACACAACAAGACTCCCACCCAGAGAGCTCCAGAAAAGATTAATTCACACAACCAAACAAACAAGCAAAAAAATGATGACAGTTGTGAAAAGTTTTACAAATAGCCCGCGCTATATATTAATAAGTAAGTGCTTTCGAAGACTCAAAAGCCCCGTATGACAATGTTATATTCAATACAGCGCCATCTGTCTACACAAGGAAAATGGTGATCGTAGGACAAAAAACCACGCGAACAGCGAAAATCTGACGAATCAACACAAAATTTCAGCACGCACAGATGCCAAAAACCGGGTGTGCCGGGTCGGTCAATAAACGGGACGCAGCTGAGCTAGGTCTCGTTAAATGGTAGCGTACAAGCTGTCAGGCCGCTGTCCCTGCTGACACTAGTTCTTGCCAACTAGAGATTCACTTCGACCTGTCACCTTGTCTGGATCGAGAAAGTGGGAGAGCGTAGAGACAACCAAGGCAGATATAGGGTCAAATAATATGCAATTATATTCAATTAAATGTACAGGATGATCGCGATTCAAAGATGTAAATATGTACAGTGTTAATATAAAGTGCCGTGTAAAGGGCGGCCTGGCTGCTGGCCCTTTCCACACGGTAGGTGATCGTAGGGGCGGCCTGGCTGCTGGCCCCTCTCTGGCTATGGAACGTCGTTGGAGCGAGGCTATGGATATAGCGGTTCTCCTCCCTCTAAGGTGGGTATGTCGTCTCCAGAAAGCGTCGTGGCTTCCCACCGTGGATATGATCGTCCTCCCCTTATAGGTGCGTGTGGTTCCGGAGATCGCTTCGTCTTCCCACCGTGGATACGTGTGTCTTCACCTGGTTGGTACGTATTCCCTTCCCTAGGTCGCTTCGTCTTCCCACCGTGGATACGTCTGCTTCTCCTTGTAAGAGGTCCCCTCTACAGGTAGGTTCGTCTTCCCACCGTGGATGCGTCCGCTTCTCCTTGTATGAGGTCCCCTCTACAGGTAGGTTCGTCTTCCCACCGTGGACACGTCCCCTTCTCCTTGTATTCCACTCTACAGGTAGGTTCGTCTTCCCACCGTGGATGCGTCCGCTTCCCCCCAGTTGTAACCTGTCTTGCGAGGATGCCTCCGTATCGTCTTCCCTCCAAGGTAAGTACCAGTGCCGTGTCACCCGTTTCACCGGCGAGAACGCTCTCAGGCAGCGTTATGCCTCTCCGCCGTGAACACTCCGGTGTCTGTGCAAGGTAACCTGGCTTGTGAGGGTGACTTCTTCCTCCAACCCTCAGGCACGGTAGATCGTGATTCCCTCTGTCTTCTGGTCCGTAGGTACCTCCCCTGTATCAACAGCCCGGTTCCATGATCCCTGGAAAATCACCGGTCGTCCGAACGCAGCCCGCGTTTACCGGCAGTACCGCTGCTATACGTTACAACACATATAAGGGAAGTGGGAAGAGGTGCCGACATACTGACTGCGTCACATGACTTCACAGAATAGTCTTCTGGTTAACCTATTCTAAAGCACATACCAAGAATCCAACGATTCGTGATATGTATCCGAGGTCTGCTCCCGTCCAGCGCAAGGCTTGCCCGACCGTCCACCGATCACACCCTTGGTCTCCGAGTATATCCCCGTCTTACCGAACCAGTAGGTTGGATGATCCTTACCTTTCAGTCCTGGGCGAAGAAGTGAGGTTTTCACTCGATGCAGTCACTTTTATACCCATCAGGCCAACGATCACATGTCGTCGTGTCGCCCGTATGACAAGCCACATTTTCCCGCAGCGCCATCTGTACTGTCCAGTCAAAGATAAGCCACATCATTGTACAAGTTAGGAACGATAACTCCAATCGTTATTACCAAGCAGGCGTTGGGGAATTCCCGACTTCTAGTTTCACTTTCGTTACTGCTGATCATATTGCCGTAGATTGTTTACACAGTTTCTCTGTCAATGGGAGCATTATGCAGTAATCTCCGTTGATATCACAGACCAAGACTGGACACAAATACGGGACGGTAAGCTCATTCAGTTATACCCCCGTTGTATGTCCGTATTTTATGCTGAGCGTTGTGGCTTCATGTAGACCCCGATTTCCGTCACTTCCGGGTTAGCGTACACACTTCGCTTCAGACTTGCACTCCGGTCCGAGCTTGTGTTTAGTCCTGATTTACCGTTTAGGGGATACCAATATTCGTTACACCACCCACGCCTTCGAAATATCGGCGCCCTCGCCGATGCTCGGTCACGCTGTTTGTAGCCTAATAACGAACTGATCACATGGGGGGTCCCGGGATCCTGCCGGTCCATCCCCCCAGAGTTCCGGGGACATGGCGGCGTCCTCACTGTTGTTCACAGGAACCGGCATGCCCCAGTCCATCTCTGCATAATGGGGGTTTTTTTCCCCCTTTTTCGTTTTTCTTTGATTGGTTTTGATTGGTACATTAGGGACAGTAAATCACGAAAGTTTAATCACTGATGCTCGGAGGCCAGTTACAGATCCTGTAGGAACCTGGACGTCTCCTGGGTGCTCCAGGATCGGGTTCGATATGTTCTTCCGGTCACCATCCCGACGTCGTCTCGGTGAATCGTCTCCTCACAAAACTCGTTGCGCACAGCAACCGTCCCCTGTTGCCCAGGGTCCAGACAGATGCGGGCCGGCGTTGAGTATTTGGCCCGAGGGTCAGGTTGTCCGCGGGTCCAACTGGACGGTCACGCACGGCCCCCCGCATACCATCTGGCCGCATCTGGCGTGTTTTCCCCCGGCGAATCCGGTAGGGGCGTCAGGGGAATGATGGGCGTTGCCAGGACTGCTACCTCGTCTTTTACTCTATGCCAGCTTTCTGGTGCCGGTTCGTGGGCCGGTGACGAGGGCCCGGGCGCCGCTTCCTCCTTCTCCGCCTCTGCCGAGGGTCGAGTGGCCTGGCTGGGGCAGGCCCGCCGTACTAGGCCGCTTGGTGGTCGCTCCTTCTCTTCCTGGGGACCTCCACCCGTCTTAGGGGGCCTGGGTTTGTCGGGCCGAGTTCTCTTCCTTGGCCCGTCTGGTCGCTCTGAACTGTCACGAGTCCTCTTCCCCTCACGCTTCTTGTCATGTTTTGGCATCTTGCTCTGAAATAAAAGGAAAGTAGAATTGTCTTGGCGTGAAGGGACAGAGGGATCACTTTTAACGGATTCATTCCCCCCCTTAATGGTTCGATAGATTATCCGGAGACCAGTGGTGTGTTCGTCAAACGGGACGGTCGGGCTCGGTGCGTAGCCGGCGCGCTTGCAGGTCAGCACGTAGTTTTGAAATCGCCCGGGTCGCCGCGTTTCTCGGCCGCACCTAGTTCGGGTAGGTTCCCTGTGTTCATTCTCCTCCTCGGAGCTGGCCAAAGGTGGGCCAGTCACACGTGAATCAGCAACACGTCCGGGGGCCCTTGGTGCGCTGCTCGGGTTCGTCCGCACGGAGGGATAATCTACGGGATAAGGGAAAATGCCTCTCTGTCGGTCTTCAGGCTCCGTCTCAACCTCGTCATCGGCGTCATCCCCGGATTCTTCGCTGCTTTCCCCAGCAGACGTCCGTGGATGGCAAGGTTTAAGACGGTCATGGTGAACCACCTGTATACGTCCGTCCTCACCCTGGATACGGTACGTCACATCAGATATGGCTTCCTTCACCGTGAAGGGACCCAGCCATCGATCCCTCAGCTTCGGGTTCTCCCCTCGTCGTTTGACCGAGGTGTGCAAATAAACCAAGTCGCCGGGAGAATAGGTGTTTTGGTTAGCCCGGGTATTATATATCTTCTTCTGTCTTCTCAGATTCCTACCGGTGGTCTCCCTGGCCTTCTGATGCAGTTCGACCAGCTCATCCCGTAGATTCTCCACCCAGGCAACAGGTTCACTCTTTTCCGTTGGCGATGCTCCGATCGTCAAGTGAGAAGGTAAGGTTACCTCCCTTCCGAACATCATCATGTTCGGTGACAGTCCTGTTGTTTCATGAGCCGTGGACCGGTAAGCCAGAAGAACCAGAGGTATGTGCAGGTCCCAATCCCCGGGGTGTCGATCAACACTAGCGTGTAACATCTGTGCCAATGTGCGATTAAATCTTTCAATCATCCCGTTGGACTGGGGGTGGTAAGCGGTTGTCCTGGTTTTGCGCATACCCAGAATTCTGCACATCCCGCTGAATAGATGGCTTTCAAATTGGCGACCCTGGTCCGAGTGGATGAAGGTAGGAACGCCGAACCTGGATACATAATGGTCCACTAATGCTTGTGCCACTGTCGAGGCCTCCTGGTTGGGTAAAGCCACTGCTTCGACCCAGCGAGTAAAGTAGTCCCCTATCACCAGAATATATGCATTCCCGCTGTCCGTCGTCGGTATCGGTGCAAGTAGGTCTACGGCTATCCGTTCCCCGGGACTTCCCGTCGTCTGTCCTCGGTGTGGCCCTCTGGGTTTCCTGCCCGTGCCCTTGCGTCGGCTGCACACCTCACAACTTCTGCACCAGTGTCTCACATCTGTTTGAAGATGCGGCCAGGTATAGGCCTGCCGGATCTTCGATATCGTCTTCATCACGCCAAGATGTCCCCAGTGGGTTTGTCGTGGCACTCAGCCATGACTCTTCGTCTCAGGATTCGTACCCCATCCTGGACTTCCAACAGTTTGTACATACCCCAAAGGCATTTGGTGACGGTGCTGTGTGCGCTGATATTTCCCCACGCTGGACGTGCTCCTTGAGCAATCCATCCAAAGACTTGTCCGAGGTCGGGATCGTCTGCCTGAGCCCTAGCAAAGTCTTCCCGTGACGCCCTCAATCCAATCAATCGTGCAGTCTGATCAACTCTGGGGGTCCCCGTATCTCCACACTGTTTACATGGTCTCCTACTCAGGGCATCCGCATTTCCGTGCTTCTTTCCTGGCCGGTGTTCTATCGTGAAGGTGTAGAGGGACAGGGATTGAATCCATCGCGCCAGCTGGCCTTCGGGTTCCTTGAAATTCATGAGCCAACGCAGAGATGCATGGTCCGTACGTAGCAGAAATGGTTTACCGTACAGGTAATGACGGAAGTATTTTACGAAGTAAACCACTGCCAAAAGCTCCCGACGAGTTACGCAGTATGACCGTTCGGACTTTGACAGGACACGACTGCCGTAGGCCACTACTCGTTCCTCCCCGTTGATTCTTTGAGAGAGCACAGCCCCGATTCCGAAGTTACTGGCGTCGGTATCGATGATGAAGGCCTCCTTCCAGTCTGTCATGGCCAAAACCGGTGACGTCGTCAGTTTCTGTTTGAGAGTATCGAAAGCGTTTTGGGCCACTTCGTCCCACACGAAGATCTTCTTCTCAGTAAGCTGATGTAATGGGGCGGCGATGGTAGCAAAGTCACGGATGAACCTCCGGTAGTAACTACAGAGGCCCAGGAAGCTGCGGACTTCTGTCTGTGTCACGGGGACCGGCCATTCTTGAACAGATCGAATCTTGTCAGGGTCCGTCCGGACTCCTTCCTCAGAGACGATGTGTCCTAGGTACAACGCCTCCCGAGTACCTATGGTACACTTAGATGGTTTTAGCTTTAGACCGTGCTGCTGTAGCCTGACGAAGATGTCTTCCAACCTTTGCATCATCTGTTCAAACGTGTGACCGAAGACGATCACTTCGTCTAGGTAAATTAGGCAGGTCTCATAGTTGAGCCCGGCTAGGACAGCTTCCATCAGACGCTCGAATGTCCCTGGAGCATTACACAGTCCAAAGGGCATAACCTGGAATTGGTATAGCCCCTTCCTCGTAGCGAATGCGGTCTTGCTCTTATCCTCCGGTGCAATGCCAACCTGCCAGTAACCAGCCATGAGATCCAAAGTGCTCCACCAACTGGACCCGGACATATGGTCTAGCAGATCATTTATCCGTGGCAGAGGGTAGGCGTCCTTCTCCGTGACTTGATTCAAGGCCCTATAGTCTACGCAGAATCGCATCTTCCCGTCCTTCTTTCGTGCCAATACCACAGGTGCAGACCATGGACCTGCGGCTGGCTCTATCACTCCCCTTTCCAGCATCTGGTCCACCTTGTTGTCTATTTCCTGCCTGGCGTGTATTGGAGGCCGTCGAGGTGGTATGCGGATTGGAGGTGCATTACCCGTCTTGATGTGATGTTCAACCAGGCTGGTGTGCCCCATATCGCTGTCATCCTTCGCAAATAGGGTTGAGTACTTCGTGACTAATTCTTCCACTTTAAAGGCCTGTGGGTTCGTCAACCTGTTGCTGGACTCCTTAACCAGTCCTTTCAGATGTTCTGGGCATCCTGCTGATGGTATCTTCTTTGGTATCCCTGTCTGTTTGGAATATGTTTCCGCAGTGCTCGTTCTAGACACGACCTCAGCTGCATCTATTCTCGAGATGTTGCCACATAATGTGCCAGCCTTTATTACTGCAGGTTCGCTAGATAGATTAAGGAATCTCACAAGCACGTCTCCGTCAGAGTTCACCTGGGACAGCGTCCTCGCCATGATCGCCCCTGTCCGTTGTGTAAATTCCGGTTCGTTCTCTGTCATGCCGACTCCCCCTCCTAGTGCTCCTTGGGCCTTGACAGCAGTGATCAGCTGGGTACCTAGGGGTATGGTAAAGGTTTCCGTAACAGACACCCGATGACAACCCGGAAATCCCACTACCTCACATTGAATGAATCTTCCCCCGATCCTCAGGCGGTGACTTACGGCGTCGATCACGCAGTGGTGTTTCGTTAAAAAGTCGTACCCCAATAAGGCATCAACCGTGAGGGTTCCAACCACCATCTTCTGCTTACGTATTACCCCTCCAATCGTTAGCTTGAATTCACCCTCGCCTTCGAGGTCCATGTCCGTTCCATCAGCCATACGAAGGCAGGGGAAGGAAGGTTTACTCAGTGGTGGCTTCCTGCCGGGTTCCAGTTGATCGTAGACATCTTTGTTAAGAATGCAGACGGAGGCTCCTGTATCCACGCAGCATGACATCGTGGTTGTTCCAATACGTACCGGAAGATAAAGTCCGGCCTCCCCTGGGGAATTTGCCTTCTGTACCGCCGAAGGACCTTTGGGATTATAAGGTGGTTTTTGTAGCTGCGGGCAGGACCGTTTAAAATGGTCCTCGCCGCCGCACTCCCAGCAACACATTGGTCCTTCCCCGGTCACGCGCTGTCGTTGATACGGTCTTCCTGGTCGTCGTGGTTGTAGAGATTGGGGCTTAACTTTGGTGATCTGGTCTACCAACTCCCTGAACTCCCGTCTCAGTTCGGGCATCTCCGGGGAAAATTCGTCTTCTCCGATACTAGCCTTCTCTTCCTCTCCCTTCCCGGTACTTTTTGCCGCATGAGTGCTCCTCCGTCGCTGTGGTGCCCGGTACGCTTCTACTTCTACCGCTGTATGTACCGCAGCATCCAGTGACTTGGGATGAGACTGCCAAACGTGGAACCTTAGGTCATCACCCACTGCCTCTAAGAATTGGTCCTTAGCCAATGTATCTTGGACGTCATCACCAGCGGGGGGGTAGGCGAGCTGAACGAGGCGGGTAATGCTGGAGCCGAGCTCGGGCAGTCCTTCATCCTTTTGTCGAAACCTTGCCTTCAGTTGTGATTTGTACAAATCCGTCTGGTTGGGGGTGCGAACCGGCGTTCTAGAGCGGATACCAGACTTGCATACTCGACCTCTCCTGGTTTGGACTTCAATGCCGCGAGGGCCTGCTGGGCAGCTCCCCGTAATGATACGGCTAAATACTGTCCTCTCTCTGTATCTCCCCATCGATTCAAAGCAGCACAATGGTTAAAGTGTACGAGGTAGTCTCTCCATGGGCCGGAGCCATCGAACGTAGACACTTTCACCAGAGCTTTCGACGATTTTTCTCTTGCCACGGTTTCCATGGGAGCTTGCGGTTTCCCGTCTGCGCATCCTAACGCTGGATTTGGCCCATCTCCCTCCTGTTTCGGTTCCTGGTGATCCGTCGTCCTACCAGCGAAACTTTCTTCGCCTTGTCCCGTCTTCGGTGAGACCTGTTGTTGACCAAACAGACCAATGACTGTCTTCAGACAATCCTGCATTTCCCTGGTTGCAGCGGCGAGGCCCTGGATAGTTTCGTCCATCTTCCCCATGCCACTCATCCAGGGGGACATTTCCTCCTCAGTAGGTGTCGAATTGGTTCGAGTTGCTTCTTGGCTTGGTTGATTCCTCCAAAGCCGGATACCAGTCGGGTTCTCGTCTTCTTCTTCACCGTATGTGAGCCGACTTACTGGCGCCTGGGCTGCCCGCAGGGGTGACTGGTGTCCATAGTCCGGTGTCTCCTCCGGTTTCGTCGTTGATCACCAAGGCTCGGCCTTCTGGTCTCGTAGTCCTTTCCTCTTGGTCAGTCCCCACAGGAGTACTCCAGCAATCGATCAAGGCTGCTGTATTTCCATCTCTGACCCTTGTTGTTAGGCCCGATTGGTCGGGTGTAGACTCCGCCTCCGGCCTTCCCCGGGCAAGTTGTCTTTCCATCTTCACTCTCCTGTGAACCTCGGATGTTGGCAAATCCCACCGCTGCTACCACTTTTGTGTAACGTGTGCCGGGTCGGTCAATAAACGGGACGCAGCTGAGCTAGGTCTCGTTAAATGGTAGCGTACAAGCTGTCAGGCCGCTGTCCCTGCTGACACTAGTCCTTGCCTACTAGAGATTCACTTCGACCTGTCACCTTGTCTGGATCGAGAAAGTAGGAGAGCGTAGAGACAACCAAGGCAGATATAGGGTCAAATAATATGCAATTATATTCAATTAAATATACAGGATGATCGCGATTCAAAGATGTAAATATGTACAGTGTGGATATAAAGTGCCGTGTAAAGGGCGGCCTGGCTGCTGGCCCTTTCCACACGGTAGGTAATCGTAAGGGCGGCCTGGCTGCTGGCCCCTCTCTGGCTATGGAATGTCGTTGGAGCGAAGCTATGGATATAGCGGCTCTCCTCCCTCTAAGGTGGGTATCCCCAGAAAGCGTCGTGGCTTCCCACCGTGGATACGATCGTCCTCCCCTTATAGGTGCGTATTCCCTTCCCTAGGTCGCTTCGTCTTCCCACCGTGGATACGTGTGTCTTCACCTGGTTGGTACGTATTCCCTTCCCTAGGTCGCTTCGTCTTCCCACCGTGGATACGTCTGCTTCTCCTTGTATGAGGTCCCCTCTACAGGTAGGTTCGTCTTCCCACCGTGGATGCGTCCGCTTCTCCTTGTATGAGGTCCCCTCTACAGGTAGGTCCGTCTTCCCACCGTGGACACGTCCCCTTCTCCTTGTATTCCACTCTACAGGTAGGTTCGTCTTCCCACCGTGGATGCGTCCGCTTCCCCACAGTTGTAACCTGTCTTGCGAGGATGCCTCCGTATCGTCTTCCCTCTAAAGTAAGCACCAGTGCCCTGTCACCCGTCTCACCGGCGAGAACGCTCTCCGACAGCGTTATGCCTCTCCGCCGTGAACACTCCGGTGTCTGTGCAAGGTAACCTGGCTTGTGAGGGTGACTTCTTCCTCCAACCCTCAAGCACGGTAGATCGTGGTTCCCTCTGTCTTCTGGTCCGTAGGCACCTCCCCTGTATCAGCAGCCCGGTTCCATGATCCCTGGAAAATCACCGGTCGTCCTAACGCAGCCCGCGTTTACCGGCAATACCGCTGCTATACGAATCCGAGGTCTGCTCCCGTCCAGCGCAAGGCTTGCCCGACCGTCCACCGATCACACCCTTGGTCTCCGAGTATATCCCCGTCTTACCGTACCAGTAGGTTGGATGATCCTTACCTTTCAGTCCTGGGTGAAGAAGTGAGGTTTTCGCTTCATGCAGTCACTTTTATACCCATCAGGCCAACGATCACATGTCGTCGTGTCGCCCGTATGACAAGCCACATTTTCCCGCAGCGCCATCTGTACTGTCCAGTCAAAGATAACTCACATCATTGTACAAGTTAGGAATGATAACTCCAATCGCTATCACCAAGCAGGCGTTGGGGAATTCCCGACTTCTAGTTTCACTTTCGTTACTGCTGATCATATCGCCGTAGATTGTTTACACCGTTTCTCTGTTCAACGGGAACATCATGCAGTAATCTCCGCTGATATCACAGACCAAGAATGGACACAAATACGGGACGGTAAGTTCATTCAGTTATACCCCCGTTGTATGTCCGTATATTATGCTGAGCGTTGTGGCTTCATGTAGACCCCGATTTCCGTCACTTCCGGGTTAGCGTACACACTTCGCTTCAGACTTGCACTCCGGTCCGAGCTTGTGTTTAGTCCTGATTTACCGTTTAGGGGATACCAATATTCGTTACAGTATAATATAGATACATTATACTATATACGGTATACTGTCCTATAACAGATTGTGTACAAAATTAAAACACATTGTGTATCACTGGTACACAGTCAATTTCTTTAAATTAACATCTACAATATATGTGTATCAGATCTTGTTGTTGGGGAATAAACAGTGCGAAGATGTTTTACTAGGTCTCTCAATATACTTTATAAGTATGATTTTATAATCTACCGGTACAGTATTTTATATAACCAAAGAAGTCTATTTCTCTCAAACATCAGAGTGCACGGTTAGTGTGGGAAAGTTTATACCAACCGTGCCTCAAATAACCATTGTGCACACCTATTAAAACAGTATTTCTATTTTATAGCGTTAATTAAATTGATTATCAACAAAGATTAGAACGAAATGTTAAACACTATTATAAAGTTTTGCTACCTTTCTTCCCTGATGTGTAATGTTTACTGAGAGGCTCTTTCCCCCCGCATTGCAACTGGCAACATGTCAATATCAATAGAGAAGTGTATGTCTTTTCTTATTGGGGAGTGTTTCTGTCACCTTAGACCGACTGTGTGAAGCATACATTGACACAGGTATATTTCTGTCGCTTTGTAAATACGAGGGAAACAACAGTTAAACTTGAGTTAGAAAATCCATCTTGAAAAAATTGCTGGTGATCCACAGATGTGCTGAAAGATTTGCATGTAAAAGACGGACAGATGCTCCATTCCCAATGGCTAGTAAGAAATATATTTGGCAAGGGTATCTATTTTCCAGAAAATACTGAACCTTTTTTGTCTTTCCCGGCATATATAAACCAAATTATTTAAAAAAAAACGAGCATCTGTCCGTCTTTTACACGCAAATCTTTCAGCACATCTGTGGATCACCAGCAATTGAAAACTGTTCTATCAATAGTTCTTAGTTCTCATTGACGACTGTTAAATGTATCTGGGAGGCATTACATGTGGCGAGTCTGGGGAGTATAGATGCGAATCTTCTGCTCATATATTGTGCATTAAATAAATAGGGAGATCGCGTGCCCTTTCTATTCTACTTATCGCGCACTACTCATCGCGCATGCGCAGTCGACCCATTCTACTGTAGGGAGCAAGCCTGGCCCATGGAATCTCAGGTAGGGAAAACCCCAGGTCTCTCGCCCCACCCTATCCCGCGCAACACCTATGCGACCCGCTGTGCAGTGAGTAAAGCGGGGAAGGAGGAGAAGCAGTCGGACACGCCACGGAGTATACTAGGTAGATAATGCAATCCTACATGTACTATAATATCTGTATCAGTCTAAAATTGTGGGTGTCCGTTCGAAGTCCATGAGTTCTAGTTGTACCTTCTGCGGTTCTCTTTTCCCCTAGACGTGTGAAAGAGTTATTCCAGTCACAGAAAAGGGTCGATACTTCATGTAAGGGAGCACGAGAGAAGAAGCATAGTTCAACAGGGTAGAGATATGAATATGATATGAATCCTTTATGCATGAGCTTGACATCGTAGAACAGTTTTGTGCCATTTTTGTAACACTATCTTACAATGACACAAACTATGACAACATTATACACCATATCGTTAAAGGAATACTTCATTGGGAATTCATTTGATTGTTCTACATCCCCTATACGCTAAGCACATGACAGCGGCTTTGCATTGTTCTACACTACATTGTCACTGACAGCGGCTTTTCGGTCTTATACACTACCTTGTCTGTGACAGCGGCTTTGCGGTATTCCAGACTACGTTGTCAATGACAGCGGCTTTGCGGTCTTCTGCATAATCCTGTCATTGATAGCGGCTTAGTGGTTCTCCGCATACGGAGTCATGCAGTCTTCTTTCTTATGTTCAACACTACATTGTCGGAGACAGCAGCTTTGCGCTCTTCTACACTACCTTGTCATTGACAGCGGCTTTGCGGTCTTCTACACTACCTTGTCAGTGACCGCGGCTTTGCGGTCTTCTACACTACCTTGTCAGACAGCAGCTTTGCGGTCTTCCAGACTACGTTGTCAGTGACAGCGGCTTTGCGGTCTTCTGCATAATCCTTTCATTGATAGCGGCTTTGCGGTTCCCTGCATAAGGAATCATGCAGTCTTCTTTGTTATGTTCAACACTACCTTGTCATTGACAGCGGCTTTGCGGTCTTCTACTCTACCTTGTCATTGACAGCGGCTTTGCGCCAGTCTTCTACACTACATTGTCAGTGACAGCGGCTTTGCAGTCTTCTAGATTACGTTGTGAGTAACAGCGGCTTTGCGGTCTTCTGCATAATCCTTTAACTGATAGCAGCTAGCAGTTCTCTGCATATGGAATGATCTAATCATCTTTCTTATCTTCAACACTACATTGTCAGAGACAGCGGCTTTGCGCTCTTCTACACTACCTTGTCAATGAGAGCAGCTTTGTGGTCTTCTAGACCACGTTGTCAGTGACAGCGGCTTTGCGGTCTTCAACATAATCCTTTCATTGGTAGCGGTTTAGCGGTTCTCTGCATACGGAATCATCCAGTCTTCTTTCTTATGTTCAACACTACATTGTGAGAGACAGCGGCTTTGCGCTCTTCTACACTACCTTGTCATTGACAGCGGCTTTGCGGTCTTCTACACTACCTTGTCATTGACAGCGGCTTTGCGCTCTTCTACACTCCGTTGTCAGTGACAGCGGCTTTGCGGTCTTCTGCATTATCCTTTCATTGATAGCGGCTTAGCAGTTCTCTGCATATGGAATCATCCAGTCATCTTTCAGCTGCTTAGAGGTCTTCTACACTACCTTGTCATTGACAGCGGCTTTGCGGTCTTCTACACTACCTTGTCAGTGACTGTGGCTTTGCGGTCTTCTACACTACCTTGTCAGTGACAGCGGCTTTGCGGTCTTGTAGACTACGTTGTAAGTAACAGCGGCTTTGCGGTCTTCTGCATAATCCTTTAACTGATAGCGGCTTAGCGGTTCTCTGGATACGGAATCATCCAGTCATCTTTCTTATGTTCAACACTACATTGTCATTGACAGCGGCTTTGCGCTCTTCTACACTACCTTGTCATTGACAGCGGCTTTGCGGTCTTCTACACTACCTTGTCAGTGACAGCGGCTTTGCGGTCTTGTAGACTACGTTGTGAGTAACAGCGGCTTTGCGGTCTTCTGCATAATCCTTTAACTGATAGCGGCTTAGCGGTTCTCTGGATACGGAATCATCCAGTCATCTTTCTTATGTTCAACACTACATTGTCATTGACAGCGG
>JAVTVY010045497.1:0-21454 GCA_036873755.1 Hanleya hanleyi
GATCACCGAGCCCTTGTGAAACAACTACAAGACAAGAAAGAAATAGACCAAGCTCTGTACAAAGAACTCGCGACATCCCAACCTCAAACCCCCGTATGCACGATCCACAGTCAAGATCCACAAAGACCCTATCAAAGTTAGGTGATTGGTCTGCAGTAGAGACTTTGAACATTACAGCACGGCCCAGCACCTAGCACAGCCGCTAGAACCACTGGGGAAGACTGCCAACTCCTTTATTAGAGATTCGACTGATTTTTGTAAAAAAAAATCCTTCCCATTCCCCACACGGGCAGGCTGGTCAGTTACGATGTGGTAGACCGCTTTATCAACCTCCCTAGAGAACGGGCCATGGACACCAGCTGGAGAAGAGTCACAGAATCCCGACCCACGATGAAAACCTCCCTAACTATTGACAGCATTATGAAATTAGTGGAATCCTGTATCAACTCCACCTTATTCACATGGGGCGACCGGTTCTATGAGCGGGTACATGGATTACTTATGGGATCCCCTCTATACCCGGTGATCACTGAATTATACACGACTGAACTGGAAGAAACTGCCCTCCTCATTGCCCCCATTAAGCTTATGTGTTGGCACAGAAAAGTTGATGACGTTTTTTCCATTCTTCAAGACGGTGATGACCCACCCATTCGTCTCAACTACCCGAATGCCCAACACACGAGAATGAAATTCACCATGGAGATAGAAGAGGACAACAAACTCTCCTTCAAAGACGTCCTAGTCCACAGGCAGAACCATACCCTCAAAACCAATGTGTATGGGAAACCACCCAAACGGACCAATATATTCATTACCTATCCAATCACCCAAGTCAAGTTAAAGCCAGCATCATATCCACCTTATCCAGATGAGTCAAAAATATATGTTCAACAGAAAGCCTGCCCAGTGAAATAAGCCACCTAAAGACAGTCTTAACCGATCACAACAAGTGCACTAAGGTCATGGTAGACAGAATCATCAACAAGACACTGCAACCGCAGCAACAAAGTCAAATTTCTCGAGACCCCAGCCCTGTATTTATCGCCATTCCATACATATGGCAGACCAATCACCACATCAAACGACTCCTAAATGAACAAACCAGCATCGACGTAGTATGTACCAGCAACAGATCCCTTAAAAACCACCTTAATGCTACAGGACGTCTACTACCAACCAACCCTGCCCAGCCCAATGCAATTATCTACAAAATTGACTCCTATTGCCGGGAAAGTTTCTTGGAGAAACTATGCCACCTCTCAACGTCAGGATCAAGGAACATAAGACCTCCAGCGATAAAACAAATGGAAAATCAGTCATTTCTGACCACCCAAGGGAAAATCCAGGACAGCAGATAAATTGGAAAAACATCCACAAACTTTCTATACACCAGACTGACAAAGAGATAGACTATACAGGTAGCCATTTTCATCATAAGACAAACCCACAATCAACAGAGGCAGTGGACAGTTATACCGAGTGCCTATGACAGCCTTATCAGCTTAGATGGATATTATCGCCCTGACCGTTATCTTTTCTGTTACTCTTTATAGACTTCGCACATGTTATGCTATTTATCCGTGTTTATCCCGCATCATATGTATAATCCTCACACATTTTAGTTTTAATATTTTTTGTCACCTTTAACTATGCAACCACTTCAGATTTAATCAGCGATCACCCATTGTCTGTACGTGGTTCAGACGATTAGTAGGTTACAGTAGACCTACTCACTGTTCAGATTACTCTTTATATACCTGCCATGACCAGCTCACGGGAGCACCCATTGTGCTATGATTGTTTTGATGACATTTTTTGCTTGTTATTCATTTGTATAAATACCCTCATCTGTACCATGTAGTTCATTAGCTTTGAAAAAGTTGGAAGTATCTCCAAAAAAACGACAGCCCCACAGCAACAAAGAATTTGTTATCCATAGAATAGCCTTGTGTTATATACACACCGACTTCTAAATGCCTACAAAAGAAAGAAAAAGTACACATATACACTAAATAACTATTAGGACACTTCCCTTCATTTCACGACAATCCTGTGGCTGCATCCCAACATCTGACAGGTGCCCACTGAGCTGTTTCTCGTTCCTCTTGTTGACATCCATGTTGTGTAAGTTCCACTAAAATAGAAAGAAAAAAACAACTTAAACCCAGAAGATCAACTTAATTTGAAGTGGCGAGAACAATATTTCCTTGTACAGACGAACTGCTCAAATACCCCGCTTGATAATCGAATAGGATATATTTTCAGCGTGTCCGTTTTTGAAGATATTACAGGACAACGGTGCGGTCTATTATTATCTTTAGAATCCCAAGAAACTACTTCAATAAATTCATAATCAAAGAGAAATGGACGATGTACCACTTTACCTTGGTAAAATGGTATTTTCAGGCTGTACATTTTTCAGAGACAAGATTGAATAAGGGTTCTGAGAACCCCAACATCTCGCCTTGCGGGGTCATCCGCCGAAGCTGCAGCAGTATTGAAAGCATACATGTAGAGCAAACAATAACGTCTGGAATAGATGATGTGGTACAGACAATACTGTCTGGAATAGTTTATCTGGTACAGACAATAACATCAGTCCCATGTGAGATTACTGGCATATAAGTTAATCCCATGTAGGATGGATAGTTCAGTGCCCTGGGATTAATGCTGCATAGGGCAGTCCAGTGTGAGATTAATGCTGGATAGGTCAGTCCCACTTGAGATTACTGCTGGATAGGCCAGTCCTGTGTAGGATTACTGCTGGATGGACCAGTCCCGTGTGTTATTACTGATGGATAGACCAGTCCCCAGTGGGATTACTGCTGGATAATCCAGTCCCAAGTGGGATTACGGATGGATAGGCCGGTCCTGCGTGGGATTACTGCTGGATAGATGAGTCTCGTATGGCATTAATGCTGGATAGGATAGTCCCGTGTGGATTACTGCTGCATAGGCAGTCCCGTGTGGGATTACTGCTGCATACGGCAATCCCGTGTGGGATTACGGCTGGGAACGCCAGTCCAGTGTGGGATTACTGCTGGATAGGCTAAACCTGTGTGGGATTAGAGCAGGATAGGTCAGTCCCATGTATGATTATGGGCCAGTCCCAAATGGGATTACTGCTGGATAGACCAGTCTGGTCTGGGATTACTGCTGGATAGTTTAGTTCCGTATGGGATTACTGCTGGATAGGTCAGACCCGTGTAGCATTACTGCTGGATAGGCCTGTGCCATCACTGCTGGATAGGTCAGTCCCATGTGGGATTACTGCGGGACAGCTCTGTCCTAGGAAAACATGAAACATGTCCACCAAGTTTATAATCATCCCACGAAAGGTTTAAAAAACTTTCCATGTACAGATCTACATGTAAATTTTTGCCCAACAAAAACCTTATCAATGGAAACGTACTTAGTCTAAACTGCAATAATTAGGACAAAATTTCATATTTAATGTCATATTTCTTAAATAGCACATGCACATCCTCGAATCACAGCTAACTCGAGTAGCAAGTGTCAAACTCATCCAATGAAAGCCGACAGCTTCAGAAAACTTTCCATGTACATGTGTACATGTATATACAAGTACATTATTATTGGCTGATTAGTTAGACAAAACCCTCAAAATTTGAACAAAAATTAATATTTCATCGCCTGAATAGCACAGGTACATCTTCTAATCATAAGAAACATGTGTACCAAGTTTCATAATCATTCAATGACAACTGCAGCAAACCGGTGTACAGATGTACATGTGCACTTCAGCTAAACGCAAAACTATCATTTGCCATAAATTGGAGAAGAATTAATATTTCATCTCAAAAATAGCACACGTACATCCTCCAATCATAAGAACCATGTGTATCAAGTTTCGTAATCATCCAATGAAAGCTGACAACTGCAGCAAACTTACCATGTACATGTACATGTATACATGTGGAGGCCTACATGTACAATTTACCTAAACATAAAACTCTGTCATTTGCCATAATTTGGAGAAAAATGAATATTTCTTCTCAAACATAGCACAGGTACATTCTCTATTCATAAGAAACATGTGTACCAAGTTTCATAATCATCCAATGACCGCTGACAACTGCAACAAACTTTCTAAGTACAGATGTACTTGTGCACTTCAGCCAAACGCAAAAATCTATCATAGGGATTTTAACATTGGAGCACCCCAGGGGTAGTACCTCCAGGTGGCATACCCATCCCCCATATTTTTTTAAGTATTTGTTCTAATTTTTCTACATTTTTTTTTAATTTGCTAAACCAAAAACCTTTTCATTTCCAGGCAGGGGACACCGACACCGACGACGACATCCTCTTTCCCCCTCACAATATCTCCCCTTTACTTCGTAAGGCGAGATAAAAATCACAAAAACAATTGTTCTTGGGACTGCCAGCAAAAGTCGAAAATAATAAACACACACTATTGAAAAGTACATTGAAAAATACCGTAAATATTGTCTCCGCTACAAAAAAAGATTACCTCAAAAGAGGAAAGTGTATTTGAAAGTATTTTGACAAGACTTTTTATCACATACTCTCTCAACATAATTGTCAACAGCAATGCTACTTCGTGTCCGCTAATATCGACAGTCCAAAACTTTCTAGACGGGTATGTGTCAACCTGTATTAGTTTGAAAAAGTAATACATGTAAACCAGCTTGTGCTGTAATTGAGGGAAATGCCCTGGATTCTATCCAATTTTCAGCTGCCTATCGTGGTCCATTCTTTTTCATATCCGTTATGATTGTGCCTGGTCCTAAATCAAGCTGCATAATTAATTGCCAATTGATACACATGTGGTTTCATCCACAGGTCAGGTGGGCTGAGTTCACACAGCCTTTGTAGACGGATACAATGATAAAGAAAACAAATATTAAAAAATACTTCCACACACAACTTTCATATATCTAACATAGTCTATATAGAACATCTAACTATATAGAATTTTCTTAACTGCTTATCAATATTGTGTGTTTAGTATTGGTGTACAGAGCGATAATGAATTCTTATCTCGCTTTGATTGTGTGATGAAATGTTTCAGCAATTTATGGGGTACATATTCCCACCATACTTTTCAACTTTTGAATCGTGGAGATTTGGAGACCGGTAAGACTAATCTATCAATATTATTGGGGTACTAAATCATGATCTTGCCGTACCTTGTTACAAGCATCCAGCTGATATATCACAGAAACATAGGGATAGCAATACCAGTTACATCAATATCAGCAGCAGTTACAATAAGGCAGAAAGTAAATTTTCCATTCACAATTATTCACATCGTTCACACTCTTAATTAAACCGAGCGTTATATTCTCTAACGGAAAAAAGTAGAGAAAATAGCCATTACGAATATAAATCTTAAGGGAGGTTTATACCAGAAAAATAATTTCCAGAATTTAGACAGAACCCCTTCACAAACTTGTAATAATTCCTCAAATAATTGAAGTATTCGATTGAAATTTTCACAGACGATAGACTTGGCTGTAAATGTTGCAAAAAGAGTATAGGTTCAACAAAAGGGTATAAAATAATGTTGTGAACTTACCGAATTGGACTGTCACTGGTTCAAACAGAAGGATAATCCAAGAGTTGCTTAAAATAGGAACAAAAGACAGGTTGGAAGGTTCCCAGAAGTCCTCAACAGATGGTTACTGGAGCGAGGAAAGAGAAATACCTACAAAAGTGAAAAACAAAAGAGGAAGTGAAACATTGGAGGTCACCATTTTGTTGTTGGGACTTTTTCAAACAACGCCATGAATATCAATGAATTCAATTAACCCCTTTCAGTGAAACAGAATGATGAACTTAAAGAACACCTCTCCAAAACTACATGTGAAAAATTTCTACATAGGTCAAAGGGTTAAATTTGGACAGGTTTCCACCACAACACTGCTTGCATACCCTACATGGAGTATCTATTACAATAACAATACAACTTGCTCCAGAGACTGCAGTTGTAAACATAAGTTCAAGACGCATAACTCATTTTTTAATGCTTGACACGAACATAAAATAGGGCAGAAATGATTCATACACCTCAGAAATACATCATAATTACCTTGCACGACATAATATCTTCATAATCTTTAAGAAAGAGACCAATTCCCCCAATTTCTGTACGTTGTTGTTGTTCTGTACTCCCGCTGCGGAAAGGGACACCTGGTGGGGAGGTTGACCCCCAATTTCTGTACGTTGTTGTTGTTGTTCTGTACTCCCGCTGCGGAAAGAGACACCTGGTGACGAGGTTGACTGCAAATTGCTAACTCCGCAATGATCGACTCCGGGAAATGGTCCCTAAATAAAATAGTCATTATTAGTTTCTAAACACCACACATGCAGGAATATATCTTTTATCATGTCAATGTTATAAGGAACACAATATCCATATCGAACAATATAGAAATATATTCTTGAAAAGGTTGGCGTGTGAAACTTCACACAGAGATTTGTCCCCACCACTGCCCCTTCACAGCTGAGGAGACGGGAACTCATTTCGAACATGTGGAATTTTGCGTGATGAACAGGTAAATGTTTCAGTTCATTCCTTGCACCTGTGGTTTTGGCAAGTATGTCACACGTAATTTTAAGACGTAAACTTCATTATTCAATAGTTGTCATTGTTTTGCCTTTCCTGTAGATTAATTAATTCTTGCCCCAAAACAACAACATTGCGTTCCAAATGAAGTACCCATAATTCCCGATGAAAATCTTGTGGACCGGATGTCATGGAAACACAGATTTTGAAAAAGCCTCCATTTTCGACAGTCTCTAGATTGTGATTTCCAATGTATCGTGGGTATTTCACACATTCCACTTGTTTTATCATCTCTCTATTGTTAAGATGAGTATCGTATTGTACGTAGTGCATATTCAAAGCATATTTCGATTGTCATTTCCATTGGTAATTTTTGAATTCCTGTAGGTTTCACATCGTTCGAGTAGTTCCCCGAATTGCTGCATATTTGACCTTCTCCTAGGCGTGCCTGGTAGACATGAAAGTTTGAAGAGAATATTCCAATTATTTTTTTCATTAATTCTACATTTTTAAGGCACTCTGTGACAACAGATTTTTTTATTTTTCGGGTATTATCCCCCCTTAAACTCCTGTATAAAATAATACTTCTTTTCCAGTCAGTTTATATGATATAGGCAACAAGTGAAGTCCTAAAAACAGAGAAAAGATACAAACTTACCTTGAGTTAAATGCCCATGGTCCAAGTTAAGTGTACGAGAAACGAACAAATCCGAGAGTATGTTCAAAATACAAGTTCTCTGTGCAGGATCAAATGGCAAGTGCTTCATTGTATGTGAAATCAATTAAAAGTTTGAAATCTGTACTAATCAACCAATCAGAATTGTCCACACAGTTATTGCTACCAGGGAAACAACACGAAGAAGTCGCACCTCAAATACTAATACAATAGATAACAATACCCAGGTTATAAGGCACACCTTGCCTGGTGCTTACCAATAACCTGACTTACATTCAGCTGTTCTAAATCTACATAGATGCAATGTCAAAAACATTTACCTGCCACCGCCGGCGATAGCAAATGTTTAAAATTCGCACAAGATTTATTTTGCGCCGAGTCCGCCATACATGATATTATATCCGATTTAATGAGACTGAATTGCGACAAAACGTGCAAATACTGCATGCAGAATCAACGTGATTTGTCAAAAGTGAAAACATGCGAGGACGTCGACGTGGATGAAGAGGCAATCGGACTGATGCTAACATGTTTTTATCCAAAAATGAAAACTTGACCGATCACGTCTGGGAGGTCTATGAAAGCGAGAATGACCTCTGAAAACTTCGGAGAACCTTCATCTTCTCCGGATGAGAAGAAATACTCGAAATACGTAGGGGCCCCAAAGTTATCTACATCTGCAGAACATAACTTGGATATCAGTTGAAATTGAGCTATGTTCATGAATAAACAACGCTTAAAAACCCTTTACACATAAACGTTATCGCCCTCAGCATTAAATTTGGAACCCCCAAGTCATCTACATAGACGAAACCGATATCAAAGCCCAATCTCGCTTTTTAAACTATATCGCATATCCTGAGGGTACCTTGTTTATAAGTGCGTGAGAAAATAATTGGAATAATTTGGAGGATCCTAGACAAATCTGAAGTTAAAATATGACATTGACCAAAGCAAATCTTCCTTATGTATGCGTTTCTGAGATAGAGGTAATTTTGAGCACCTGAGTTGTATCGGATTGCAAAATTATTCAGTATTCACCATGTATTATTTTCAGTGCGAGCAGTTACGTTTTCAGTGCGTCTAGTATGGGAGAAACAATTGTTTGCCCGCGAAGGATAATATCGCAACATTTGAACAAAGCAAATCTTCCTTATGTATGCGTTTCTGAGATAGAGGTAATTTGGAGCACCTAAGTCGTATCCGATTGCAAAATTATTCAGTATTCAATATGTAGTATGGGAGAAACAATTGTTTGCCCGCGAAGGATAATATCGCGACATTTCCGCCTCCAAGAGAATTTGGCAATCCATATTTGGTATATCAGCTGATCTCTGTAAGACATTCAACATACATCAAAAGTTCCTCTCTCAGACACCAGGCGGCGCTGTTCTGATTGACCGAATGAACCATTCGATACGATCTCGGATAATGTAGGACATTTGTACCTGGTCCCACAATGCTAGGAATCCATATTGGCATCCATGTTGAGAGCACAGTATCACACCCAAACTCCGAACAGCGCATGTCAACTGTATGACTTCCGTTACCATGGAGATCAGCTCGGTAAGAAAAATCAGAAGAAACAACTGGCATTAGAAGAGATCTTTCGAGACTAGAATTAAAGAAATTGGATAGATGTGTTATTTCCTGATAAGGGAGAAATACAACGAGGACTAGGCGAGTGGAAACATCCTATAGCATGTGATGTGCATCACGTGCGGCGTATCACGGTTAACAGCCGAGAGCTGTAAATCCTTACATCATTATTGCGCGAGACACTATGACTTCGACGAAATATATTGTGATGTGATTTGACAAAACTATTTCCGAAATTCTATTTCATGACCCTTTAGGTCAGTTATTGTGAACATTTGCGAATACCGCTATTTGTGAAAAACAGTTATGTAATTTCAATTTATACAGGATAATAAAGAGAATGCTTGTGTAACTGTATTGAATCATCCTGAATTTGACGATTGTGTTTAGATAATGCGACAGATAGCTGAGCGGTTTGTCTAAACTGCACCTAAGGTATGAGGATTTAGTTTTGAGTTAACTTGACCCTGTAATGTCATAGCATTGTATAAAAAGGGATGACCGGCACATACAGGCAGGCTAATACCATCATGTCTCATTGAAGGCTAAATCACCAACATGTCTCCGATGATAGACGTACTATCTCCAGTTTTGAAAATGGTCATTTACATAATGGTCTGATTTTAATAAAGCTATGTTGGTCTGCCTGCCAAATGCTGCCGATCCTTCCTAAGTTAGGTGGAATGAATTTCCAATAAATCGGCTTAATATTCAGCAGAAATGGACTCCGTCGTTAATTGTTGTATCCTGTCTCATTTAAAGAGGCTATCAAGTCTTCGAAAATCTCGTAAGCCGAAACTGGATCTATTATCTGAACGGGTTTTATGGAGACCATCACCCGAGTCTACAGACGACGTTGCGTTACAACATGTTAAGATCGCGCACAAGCCTTTGTCTTGAAGACCGAAAATTCTATAATACGTATATCAAACTTCCCATCGTATCTCCGGGACGACAGAAAACTGAGAATTGGCACTTCCTGACTTTGTAGTTTATCATAGTTCGGTTCCTTTGATGCCATTTACGTAATCCTCCGGGCAGAGGATCATGAGCAAATTCAAAATGGCGGCTATGTGGTGTACTAAATAAAGTGTTTTTTCGTCATTTTCTTCAAAATAAAAACTATTTTATGTCGTATAACACTATTCTCTACTAATTTATCCTTTAGTTTTAGCGAAGAAATTAAGCAAATTCGAAAAATCTGACCGAAACATCGACCAAAACTGCCTTTTTGAAAATGATGCCACTGTGGCGTCTCATTACATTTTCTGGCAAGTTTCAGACATCCGACTCAAGAGATAAGAATAAATAATGGGGGAGGGGGTAAAATGCTCCGCCCAGACCTGGACCTGCTGAATGTGAATAGGACACCCCTTTGAACAAACAATGTAAATTGGAGAATATAATTACAGAAACAAAGCGTTTCGGCACTGCCAGCAGAAGTCAATAAAGAATAAACACACACTCTTGAAAGCTGGTCCTAAAAATTGTATGATATCACTGCTACAACAAAGACTGTCAGGAAAGAAAATTCCATCAGAAAGTATTTTTAAAAGATTTTTTTATCAATTACTATGTGAAAATAATTGTCCAAGGCAATGATAATTCTTGTCAGCCAATATGAAGGACAGTCCAAAGCTGTGTAGTGCTATCCAAGACAGACCTATGCGTCACACTCCTGTCACCAACCTGTGTTAGTTTGAAAAGCTAATACATCTAAACCATTTTGTGCAGTCAGTGAGGGGAAATGCCCTGGATTCTTTCTATTCAATCCCCAACTGCCTATTGTGGTCCATTCATTCACAGTCAGTTGTGATTCCGCCTGGTTCTGAAAGAAGCTGCATAATTAATTGCCAATTGACACATATCTGTGATTTGATCCACTTGTCGGGTACACTAAATTTCTAGACTAAGACAATTACTGAAGAAGTAAAAACAATATTTAAGGGGAATCAGGATGTAAGAAATTTGGACATTTTTTTGGTCAGGTTGAAATTTTTAAAAAGGCACTAAATTATCAAGGGCGCATTATTTCATCTCAGAAAGATAGAAAACACAACTAAACACAAGAAAATATGATTATTTCTTTGAACTAACTCGAAAAAATGACTTTGTGGAGGAAAATTGACCAAAAATGTAGTGGATTTCTTGAAGTAAAATTTGAAAATTGAAGAAATGTAGTGGCTGTTTAACTCACGAATAAAGTTGAATCATCTCTTCGTTGAGGTCAAACAAGAATGACCTACTTGAAATTTTGGGGAAATAGAATGCTACACGTGGTCAAACCAACTGAATTGTTCAGGAAAATGGCGATTCACATTTCTTCCTGCTCAGGTGGACTTCTTCCGGCCTCGATGCATTAACCCTTCACACAAAACTGAACACCTGTCAATTAAAGTCCATCTGAATGAGACAGTCATTCAACATGTTGTTGTTGGCACGTGTTCAGGAGGGTTAATGGCATTGAGGTAAGCAAGTTTATGCTCACCCATCCTCATCGACAAACGCTTTCCGAACATGCGATCGGAATGCACATTACCATTCAGGTGCGAGGGCTACTCACCAAAATTCACTATACTACCATCTTTGTTGTCTAAATTTGATGTAATTAGACGGATGATCTGTTTTTCCGGAGTTTGACCAAATTATCAAATCTCGTGCGATTTCTCGAGAAGGCAACAGGATGTTAGAGTAAGGCGGCTGGAAAAAAATACATCTCCAGGGAGGTTTCCAAAAATGATTTTCTGCAATGAAACTGCCGAATTAAATATTTTGTATTCTAAATATCATCATATTTTACTGAATTATGATGCCTCTTTGATGTTTATACATGTTATGGATGATATCTTCGATATGCCTATTTGAGCGTATGAATATTATTAACATCTGATGGGTCACCTTGTTTGGGAAAGAAGCACGCTTTCAAAGCGCTGAATTCGATTTCTTTGCCAACAGATGGACTTAAAAAGTACGTATCTGTGTATTTGTGGAAAAATTGAATTTAATATCTGCTGTAGTTTATTTTCTATTGAATTATGGCGAAATTTCAGCGGTGTTTTGTGTTCAAGTGCACAGTCGAATATGAAAGTACAGCCACGTGCTTCAGGCGAAATGGATAATTTTGCTCGTAGGATCTCCAAAACTTATATATACATTTTATTTATCCTTTTCCTGGCCTGTTATAGTATTTATTTTCTGAAAGTCGCTTCTGAAGTTCTTTGTCATTTCGTTTCATTTTTGCTTCACAAAGGTATTGAAAACATTTTTCAAAAAAAAAAATACATTTTTTTATCATTTCATGTTTCATGGTATCATTGTGTTATAAAATTGGGTCATTATAATGATGAGGGGCGTTTTTAGAAATTTAGACCTCGCAAAAATTTTCGAAAATCTCAAAGATCCTAATTCTCCTTAAAAATACTGCCCAAATCATTTTTCTTGTCTAACATAGTCTTTGTTGTAAAACATACATTCTCCTAACTGCTTTTCAATACTGTGTGTTTCATATTTATGTACTTTTGCTGGCAGTCCCAATAAACATTGTTTTTGTAATTGTATTCTCCAATTTACATTGTTTGTTTAAAGAGGTGCCATATTCTCATTCAGCAAGGTTTGGGGAACATTTTGGTATATGATATTGGCCACCAACTGTATTGCCTATTTAGTAATCAGATCAGTTGTGATTTTATGCAAAAAGGTATACTTGCATATGTCGCCCCCTTAATCCAATATGCGACACAACATTCAGTTTGCGACACCGGAAATAGTTATCCAGTACGCGACATCAATCGAATCGCGACGCAGAAAATAGTTATCCAATATGCGACAGACAGTTCGCGACATCGGGATTAGTAATCTAATACGCGACACAGCAAACGGTTCGCGACACAGTGAATAGTAATTCAGCATGCGAAACAGCAATCAGTTTGCCAGTTTGCGACACAAAATAATTATCCAATATGTGATACAACACAATCGGTTCGCGACACCGTGATCAGTTAGCGACCGAGTATTCTGTTTGCAACACATGGTAACCATTAATTCAATCTGCGACAGTATGTATCCAATCTACGACACAGTAATCAAGTGGGGACAGAATAATCCGCAGTCAGTTTGCAACACAATCAGTAGACAGTTTGCGACAGAGTTATCAGTAATAAGTTACATTAATTTTGCGAAGCATGGCAATCAGTAATTCAATCTGGACAGTAGGTTTCCAATCCGCGACACACAGTAATCATCAGGTCAAGGATAATATCCCAATGGGATATAATATCCCAATTGAGATATTCCCCATATCCCAAATGAGATATCTGATGAAAGTATTGTCCACAATTGGCAAGCCCAGGCATCCTTTGGACAGGGTTTGGAAATGGACATGTTCATCGTGAAATAAACTGAGCAACATGCCTCCTGTCTAGCCACATATATGCAACTCAGTGTATGTAGCCACGACTGAGTTGCACATCCTTACTAGGACAGACATCAGTATCGTCCTTTTCTTCGCGGCCAAACATGACAAAATGTACAATTGACTATGACATTTAACGGGTTGTAAACATGTCAAATATACTTTTCTCCCCCGACACAAAGTATCTGGCTCATTCCTGCAGCGCAAGTACACGTAAATAGCACCAAATCATGTCACTATCTTCCTATCACGTTCAAATGTTGAAAATGGTAGAAGTGCAAGAAACGCTCCAATGCGCATTAAAACGGAACACTTTACGATATGTCGTAAAGAAGGCGTCATCAGCTGCTGGGGTAACCGAGATGGAGCTTGACCACGTGCGTTAGGCCCCGCCCGCTGGCTGATGACGTCTTCTTCTTTACGACATATCGTAAAGTGTTCCGTTTTAATGCGGAGCATGTGCATTGGAGCGTTTCTTGCACTTCTACCATTTTCAACATTTGAACGTGATAGGAAGATAGTGACATGATTTGGTGCTATTTACGTGTACTTGCGCTGCAGGAATGAGCCAGACACTTTGTGTCGGGGGAGAGAAGTATATTTGACAGGTTTACAACCCGTTAAATGCCATAGTCAATTGTACATTTTGTCATGTTTGGCCACGAAGAAAAGGACGATACCGATGTCTGTCCTAGTAAGGATGCGCTACATACACTGAGTTGCATATATGTGGCTAGCCTCGTGTCGTACCCAAAATCTCACTCAATTTTGTTGACATGCAGTTTTAACTTCTTGACAAAATTATCAGAAAAAGTACTTTTATCAAGGTATCCAGTAGTGATTGTTAATATATATTATGATTTAGAATGAATCAATTCATAGCCACCTTTCTCTTAAAATATCATAATGGCCAACAACAACACCGCATACTATTACTATAACCAGGACATAAGCTGAAAGTACTCAGGAGACAAATATGGGACAATTGTAGAGTTTGTGATTTGGATCTTTTAGAAGCTCATTTCACTTCGTGTAAATGCATATTCGTGGTCATACTCCATGTACCTGGTAAATACAGATACATTTATTGTCATATATCCCATTTGGGATATCAAAAAATATCCCATTTGAGATATATCCCATATTTGAGATATTATCCATGACATGATCATTATCAGTCTGCCGCAGTAATCAGATAACCAAACTGCGACAGTAACGACGGAAGTCAGAAATCTCGAATATGGACGACAGTCTTCAGTAATACAGACTGGTATAGTTAGCAGGTTAGTAGTATGATGGTATGCGCATGGTAAATTATTTACCTGGAGTCCGGTGATAAACCTGTACAGCCACGTGTTGTTGTTGTTTCCGGCAGAGTGAATCCAATATCACGAATAATCACATTCATAAATCACAAAAGTGCCAAGTAACACAGTTTATATTGTCCATCTGTATATCACCGATATAAAAGTAAACTCCACACTGTGTCAAAATTCACTTCAGTCTCTCTCTCTGGACACAAACACCAAACCTTCTTTCACCACTGCCGATTTACTAACAACTGTCCGACAGACAGATTTTGAATTTAGTTGGCGCTCATTTTATAAAAAGTATGTGCGCCACTATCTGTGCATTGAGTTTGCTTACATGATGGATAAATATATTAAATGCTATGCGATGATTTTTGTAAATAAATATATATGTATATAAGCAATGTATTAGTATGATTTAAATCCACAGGAAGGCGATGAAGAAAAGAGAATGCGATTATGATACTAAGTGAAAGTACACCAGTTATAGAATAATCGAACGACCCTTTGATAAAATCAGGATTAAAAAGGCCATAAAATACTATATGAACCCAAGAAAGGGATATAAACATTATACACAATAATTATGTCCACTTATTTAAAGGACTATCGATGATCATACTGTATTATGATTAAGTTAAAAATATGTGTATAATAATTTCATGCTCAACAAATCAGACCAAAGACCAGTACATGTGATATAAACACATAACATTAAAATATAAATTAATATGCACACCAGTCACTAAACCAACCCCCAGGGCCAGGCAATGCTGACACCCCAGGTGCAAGTTAAGAGACTAGTAATATCAAACGGTCACTCTAAACTCAACCCTAAGGCCAGGCAATACTGACACCCCAGGGCCAAGCTAGCAGACATTAATATAGACAGGTCCCAGCCAAGAAAAAACTAACATTTTTTCCGGTCAAAGTTTTCTCAGTGGTTCCGTTATCCTTGACCTATGCCCTTTCAATTTAGCTGAGGGGCCACCCTGGATTTGGCCTCAAATCCAATATGGCGGCCAATACCCATAGAAACTCACAATTTCCTGCTCGAAAATCAATTTTCTTACCACAAACTAGGTTTTTTTCTAGTCCCACGTAGGGTATGAATAATTAGTTAATTTTGTAATGATTTGTAATTGGTCTGAAAATTCAATATGGCCGCCAAAATCCAAAATGGCGGCCAATGTCCATTGAATCACACATTTTCCTGCCCTAATATGTAGAGATGGACCATCCTTGGTCCGAATGCGTCCTGTGGGGTGTCATCTTGTAGCCCTCGGGGTGTAGACCCCGATTTGAGGTATATCCATGTCATCTGTGACGTCATCAGTACGAGTAGTAGTGAAAGCGGGTATTTTGGGGGTGCGTGGGGGTGTGTTTGGGGTAAAGATGGACCATCCTTGGTCCAAATGTGTCGTGTGGGGTGTCATGTTGTAGCTCTCGGGTGTAGACCACGACTTGAGCTTTTTCTATGTCATCTGTGACGTAATCAGTACGAGTAGTAGCGAAAGCGGGCGTTTCGGAGGTGCAATGGAGTGCGTTTGGAGTAGATGACGGCCTTTTCCCCCATCCAGTTACCTGTGAGTGTGAGTGTATGCGCGCGTGTGTGTGAGTGGGTGAGTGAACGAGTGAGTGAGTGTGGGTGAGTGAGTTAGTGATTGAGGCGTGCACAACGCCCTTGAGGCGTCCCCAACGCCCGTCTTAACGCATAGACGCACTAACGACGGTGAGTGAGTGAGTGAGTGAGTGAGTGGGATCCGACTAGACTAATGTATCGTCCGTTTTCATCATTTTGCGCATGCGCAGTATGGTCGTAGTATAGAAAGCAGACATTTTGGGGATTCGTGGAGGTTTGTTGAGTGATTGAGGGGCCATCCCTGGTCAAATGGACCATGTGGGGTATCAGTGTGAAGCTCTCGTTGGTCAGACTGGCTTGTTTTCATTGGAGACGCGCCAATCTGCGCATCCGCAGTTGGGGTGTAGTAAGTAAAGTGGTAATTTTGGGAGGTGCGTGGGGGTCTGTTGAGTGATGAGGGACCATTCTTGGTCCGAATGCCTCGTGTGAGATGTCAAAAAGCTTTCGTGGTGTAGACCATGACTTGAGGGGTGTCCCTGTCATCCGTGAGATCATTCTTGATCTCATCAGTAGGAGTAGCAGCCAAAGTGGGAATTTTGGGTGAGTGAAGTAATGTGTTTGGGGTAGAGAAGGACCATGTTTGGTCCAAATGGCCCGGTTGGGGTGTCCTAGTGAAGCTTTCGTGGGATAGAGTCAGACTGGCATGATTTTTATTGAAAGTCGCGCCAATCTGAACATGCGCAGTTGTGGTGTAGTAAGTAAAGTGGTCATTCTGAAGGTGCGTGGGGATGTGTTTGAGCGATCGAGGGAGCATTCTTCATCCGAATGCGTCGTGTGAGGTGTGAAAGCAAAGCTTTCATGGTGTGGACCACGACTTGAGGGATATGTGGATCATTTGTGACGTCGTTACTGACTTCCTCAGTAGGAGTTGTAGCACGGTGGAAATGGACAATTCGTGGTCCGAATGCGTCGTGTGAGGTGTCATCTTGTAGCAACGTACGCGTATTCAGAAGTTCATTGTTCTGATCTCAGAATGATGAGGGACACGAGTTAATCCCTATATGTAGACACCACCACACACCGCACATCACCCGCACTCTGGTGTACCCTATACCCTAATGGCTATAGGGTACAGAGTGCACCACAGGTACGCGCACATGCGTGCGATGACGTCACTTCCGAGCTCTAAGCGCCACAAGCTTTGAGATACAAGTGCTCCGATCCAAGAACTCTGCCATATGGGAGCTACCACCACCACCGGGCGTTGACGGGCGTCAACGCCCGGTGGTGGTGGTGGTGGTGGTGTGTGGTAGTGTGTAGTGGTGGTAGAACTGGTGTGTGGTGGTGGTAATAGTGGAGGGATTAACTCGTGTCCATCATCATTCTGAGATCAGAACAATGAACTTCTGAATACACGGACAATAGCATAAGTGAATTGTAAACACACCCATAGTGGTTCCCTTAGCGTGGATGTGCTGTGATGGAGGGGATACTAAAAGGATTGACCTGTTATCGTTGATGTTGTTGTTGTTGTTGTTGTTGTTGTTGCTCTACTTATTCTTATCAGGGACTACACCCGTAGAGCTACGTATAGGCGAGCAGGGCTTCAGGGCTAATTCACCAGGGCGTTGAAAAATTGAGCTGGTGGTGTTGCTACAAGATGACACCTCACACGACGCATTCCGACTACGGATGGTCCATTTCAACTTTGGCTACAACTCCTACTGAGGACGTCAGAAATGACGTCACAGATGACCCGCATATCCATCAAGTCGTGATCGACACCTCACACGACGCATTCGGATCAAGAATGATCCCCCAATCGCTCAAACACGCACATCCAGAATGACCACTTTACTTACTATACCACAACTGCGTATGTTCAGATTGGCGCAACTTTCAATTAAAAACATGCCAGTCTGACTCTACCCCACGAAAGCTTCACTAGAACAACCCAACCGGGCCATTTGGATCAAACATGGTCCCTCTCTATCCCAAACACCCCCAAAATTCCCACTTTGGCTACTACTCCTACTGATGACGTCAAGAATGATGTCACAGATGACAGATGACAGGGACACCCCTCAAGTCTTGGTCTACACCACGAAAGCTTCACTTTGACACCTCACACGAGGCATTCGGATCAAGAATGGTCCCTCATCACTCAACAGACCCCCACGCACCTCCCAAAATGACCACTTTACTTACTACACCCCAACTGCGGATGCGCAGATTGGCGCGTCTCCAATGAAAACAAGCCAGTCTGACCCACGAGAGCTTTACACTGATACCTCACACGGTCCATTTGACCAGGGACGGTCACTCAATCACTCAACAAACCTCCACGAATCCCCAAAATGCCTGCTTTCTATACTACGGCCAGACTGCGCATGCGCAAAAGGATGAAAACAGACGATACATTAGTCCAGTCGGATCCCACTCACTCACTCACTCACTCACCGTCGTTAGTGCGTCCATGCGTTGACACGCCTCACTCACTCACTCACTCACTCACACACACACACACACACACACGCGCGCGCATACACTCACAGGTAAATCTGTCCGGTAGCTGGATGGAAAAATGGCCGTCATCTACTTAAAACGCACTCCATTGCACCTCCGAAACTCCCGCTTTCGCTACTACTCGTACTGATGACGTCACAGATGACGTCACAGATGACATGGAAAAACCTCAAGTCGTGGTCTACACCCCGAGAGCTACAACATGACACCTCATACGACACATTCTGACCAAGGATGGTCCATCTTTACCACAAACACACCCCAATGCACCCCCAAAATGCCCATTTTCGCTACCACTCGTACTGATGACGTCACAGATGACATAGATATCCCTCAAATCGGAGGTCTACACCCCGAGAGCTATAAGATGACACCCCACAGGACGCATTCGGACCAAGGATGGTCCATCACTACATATTCAGGGCAGGAAAATGTGTGATTCAATGGACATTGGCCACCATTTTGGATTTTGGCGGCCATATTGAATTTTCAGACCAATTACAAATCATTACAAAATTAACTAATTATTCATACCCTACGTGGGACTAGAAAAAACCTAGTTTGTGGTAAGAAAATTGATTTTCGAGCAGGAAATTGTGAGTTTCTATGGGTATTGGCAGCCATTTTGGATTTTGTCCGCCATATTGGATTTGAGGCCAAATCCAGGGTGGCCCCTCAGTTAAATTGAAAGGGCATAGGTCAAGGATGACGGAACCAGTGAGAAAACTTTGACCGGAAAAAATGTAAGTTTTTTCTTGGCTGGGACCTGTCTAATACATGACAGTCTACATACTAGACTCACCCCCGGGACCTCAACAACTGTTCGATCAACACCGAGATTTCTTTTATAAGTGTCGAGAGGCATGACTAATCGAGGTCGAATCACACCTGGTCGAAAAGACAAATCTGTCGATCTTCAACCACAAACATTTTGAGTTGCTGTCATATGTACACTGTCCTGCATGTAAGACCACGCCCACCAGGCAGAAACAGCCAGCGTAATTCAGAGTTCATCATTTACAATGTTAACTTGACGTCGTCTTAAATGATATATCATCGTGACATCATCGTCACGACAACTTCACGCCCTGCAGCACATGCACTGTGTTTACAGTTAAGGGGGTGACATATGCAACTATACCTTTTTTCATAGAATCACAAGTGATCTGATTCCTAAATAGGCAATACAGTTGGTGGCCAATATCATATACCTAAATGTTCCCCAAACCTTGCTGAATGTGAATATGACACCTCTTTGAACAGACAATGTAAATTGGAGAATATAATTACAAAAACAATGGTTCTTGGGACTGCCAGCAGAAGTCAATAAAGAATAACACATACTCTTGATAGATGGTCCTAAAAATTGTACGAAATAACTGCTACAACAAAGACTATCTCAGAAAAGAAAATTCCATGGGAAAGTATTTTTAAAAGATTTTTTATCATTTACTATGTCAAAATAATTGTCCAAGGCAATGATAATTCGTGTCAGCCAATATGAAGGACAGTCCAAAGCTGTGTAGAGATATCCAAGACAGACCTGTGTGTCACCAACCTGTGTTAGTTTGAAAAGCTAATACATCTAAACCAGTTTGTGCAGTCAGTGAGGGAAATGCCCCAGATTCTTTCTATTCAATCCCCAACTGCCTATTGTGGTCCATTCATTCACAGCCTGTTGTGATTGTGTCTGGTTCTAAAAAAAGCTGCATAATTAATTGCCAATTTACACATATCTGTGATTTGATTCACATGTCGGGTACACAAAATTTCTAGACTAAGACAATTACTGAAGAAGTAGAAAAATATTTAAAAATACTTCCCAAATCATTTTTCATATTATAACATAGTCTTTGTTGTAGAACATACTATACAGAATTTTCTTAACTGTTTTTCAATATCGTGTGTTTATTCTTTATTGACTTTTGCTGGCAGTCCTAAGTTCCATTGTTTTTGTAATTATATTCTCCAATTTACATTGTTTCTCTAAAGAGGTGAACGTAAATAACATTGTTATATATTCGTATGAAGTCATAGTACAAGAATAGGAAAGGGGAAATGTTCGCAGAGAGAAATGTCTGAAGGCGGAAATGACCAGAAGGAAATATGTCCTCAGGGGGGAGTGTCCTAGAGTCATACCAAACAACCCCGACTGAAAATTTATCGAAGGACGACATCATT
The DNA here is from genome assembly GCA_036873755.1 of Hanleya hanleyi. Classification (NCBI taxonomy): domain Eukaryota; kingdom Metazoa; phylum Mollusca; class Polyplacophora; order Lepidopleurida; family Hanleyidae; genus Hanleya; species Hanleya hanleyi. Next base: position 20,842 of record JAVTVY010045497.1, read on the forward strand.
ATGAGATATTCAACCTCATCCACTCTGTATAAAATATTTAATATAGGCCCTATTGTATTTCCATCAATTCATATATAACTATAACAGAATTAATCAGCAGGGACACGGCAGGTGGCCCTAATGCAAAAATTATCGCGAAAAATTCCAGCCATGATGGATTCTCTTGTGTTGATAGTCAGTGGTGTTGAACTGCGAGCCTTAATTTCCGCGATTTAAGTGGAATATACAGATTCATTTGATGTTACAATAAAACTAAACTGTGGGTGGCCTGCAGATCAATGAGCCTTACATTTCACTTCCCGTAGACAGGCTGTAAAATAAAAGCTTTAACGGGTTGTTCTCGCAGTCACGGTTGGTAGTGCAGTTTGAAAGCAGACACGTTGATATTACTTGGTTATAATTTGTGGTGGAGAGAATCTTTGTTGAGAATTGAATAAACTTGGGTGTGCTCGTGTGTTCAACATCCACCCCACACTGACGTCCTTAACAGCTAGCTTAGATTCGAGGAACGAGAAAAATGAGAAGACCACAAACAGTTTCATCAACTTTTATTAGTGTTTTTTCTGGTGTATTTTCATGCCCTGCTATTGATTCCTTGAAATAAAATAAATAC
>JAVTVY010045498.1:0-22060 GCA_036873755.1 Hanleya hanleyi
TCACCCGATATGATATTCCACAAACTTTTTTTTTATGGAAAAATAAGCATACATGTACATGTATATATCAATTGAGAAGGATGAATAATGAACTAAATATATCCCTCCATACTATCAAAATCTCACTATCTGAATGAAAAACTCAAATTCATACTTGATTTTCAGCATACATGTACGTACAAGTACACTTCGGAATTGAGCTTTTTTTTCCTACCATTTAATATTTGAATTGCTCTTTTCTCCATCGCTTGAAATCATCATGCTGCAGGACCCATTTTTTCGTGGCTATTTTCAATCATTACTACATGCGGCAAAAATATAAGCAAAGATATTGGATTTTCACCATGTAATTTTTTTCTAAGCGCACATTTTTGATTGAACCCTAATATCCTGCTGAAATACATTTTATTTCTTAGATTATCTTGAGCCTTTAATTGAAAATGATTTATATGAAAAACAAGCAGCCAGAGGATGTTAGGTCCCCCGCCAAAATGGCAGCAATATTTATAAGCGCTGTCTGTTTCAGAAGATATTCATGAGGATGGCAACAGCTACTTCACAGGCGTAAGAAGCAGAGGGGTCTTTCCACCTTCCCAGGTTTTGAGATCAACTCCGAATGGCTGACTGAATGTTGATTGCTACTGTAATATATTTTCTTTACCATGTAGCATGAAAATTATGTAACCGAAATGCAACCCCAAGAGACAACTCATGGCATATTATCTGCAAACTAAATTTGACAAGAATATGAAGGCATCCTCAACCTATTGCCCAGAAACCAAATTTAGACTTTGCCACAAGGAGTCACCACCTGTAGGTGCAAGCAGGCAAAACACAATCCCAAATGACATCTCATGTCATGGTATCGGCATATGAACGTTGAGACTCTGAAGGGGTCCTCAAGTTATTGCCGGTACCAGATGCCCACCGGTGTTCATGTTATTTGGGGCGGGTCACATATGAATACAAAATTTGAGAATAATCTGATGAGCAGTTGCCAAATTATTGCCCGGAAACAAATTTTTCCACCAGGAGACGCCACGTGTAGGAAGAAGCGGGAAAAATACTATCCCAAGGAACATGGTATCGTGGGGACATCTGCATACCAAATTTGAGAATAATCCGATGAGGGTCCTCAAGTTATCGCCCAGAAACCAAATTTAGATTTTGACACCTCTAGGCGCAAGTCAGTGAAATGCATTATCAAGCGACATCTTATGTCAGTACATTCATACAAAATTTGAGAAGAATCCGATGGTCAGTTCTCAAGTTATTACCCGGAAACGAATTTGTGATGTTGCCACCAGGTGGCGCCACCTGTGAGTGCAAGTGAGCGAAAGGCAATCCCAAGCAACAGCTCCTGGCATGGTAAATGCATGCCAAATTTGAGAAGAATCCGATGAGCCGCAACGTTTCTCATGTTACCCAGAAAGGTACATATGTAGGATATTTCAAAGAAATTCGACCAAGTGTTTCTATTATCATTTGCAGCATGGAATAATGGAATGAACTCTAGTGGCGCCACCTCCGGTTGGATTTTGCTGAAACGCATCACCAACGGTGTTTTGTCGCAGGGAATGCATTTACCAAATTTCGAAGAAATCCGACAAATTGTTCGAAAGTTATCGCTCGCGAAGGATTTGAACAAACATGAACGGACATGCATTAAAGATTGAAACAAGACCCAGTGGCGCCACCTACAGGCGGATCTTGCTGAAACGTAATACCAGCGACGTCTTGTCGCAAAGAATGCAGATGCCAAATTTCGGAGGAATCCGACAAAGCATTTAGGAGTTATCGCTTTATGCACTATTTGCACGGACATGCACTAAATATTGGAACAAGACCCAGTGGCGCCACCTACAGGCGGATCTTGCTGAAACGTAATACCAACAGACGTCTTGTCGCAAAGAATGCAGATGCCAAATTTCAGAGGAATCCGACAAAGCATTTAGGAGTTATCGCTTATGAAGCATTTGCACGAACATCCACGGACATGCACTAAAGATTGGAACAAGACCAAGTGGCGCCACCTACAGGCGGATCTTGCGGAAACGTAATACCAACAGACGTCTTGTCGCAAAGAATGCAGATGCCAAATTTCGGAGGAATCCGACGAAGCATTTAGAAGTTATTGCTTACGAAGTATTTGCACGGACATGTCCGTGACACATAGAAGCAAGACCCCAGTGGCGCCACCTACAGGCGGATCTTGCTGAAACGTAATACCAAGAGACGTCTTGTCGCAAAGAATGCAGATGCCAAATTTCGAAGGAATCTGACAAAGCATTTAGAAGTTATTGCTTACGAAGTATTTGCACGGACATGTCCGTGCATGCACGGACACATAGAAGCAAGAACCATTTTAAAGTCCCCGGCCGCGTTGCGACGGGGGACAAAAAGACATTGCCAAAATAGATGATATTTTGCATACATAGGCTTTTCTTCCAGTAGTACTTCACTGTAACACTGTTGTTTAGGTTATTTTACCATCAACTTTTTTTGCATATGAAAGGTAACGAAAACCCTAAACACTTGTTGTGGACTGCCACTGTTGTCGAACTACATGTATTTAGTATGGAATCATACCTCTACCATTTCCACAATCCACGTTGAGTATGGCAGACCATTTTTTTCCTTCATTCAGCGGGCTGTTCTCAATGAGGCTCAATGCGTAAGAACTGTCCAACATCACATGGAATACTTCAAGGCGATTGGCTAAATTTCTGCATCTATAAATAAATGAACAAAAATGATCCAACAGTGGAGAATACTTAGTAGCTAATTTGTTGATGTGCATGACCATGAAATGGGTAGACTGGATGAATCTTTCATATATACTATTCATCAGTAATACGTAAATGACGTTCAATAAATTAAAAAAAAATAATAATTTGAAAATAAAATTTGGGAAAAAAATGAAATAGAGACTGAGCGTTTTGGGGTTTTGTGGTGTGAAGATCGATTTGAAGGAATGGCTAGCCGGAACGATTGACAGGTTTCTACCTTAGTCGCAACAGTTGTAACAATTTCATTCTAACGTGATACTGTGACGTCATGGTAGTAACGTCATTCCCATTGCCTACATCACGATAGGTAGCGTCATTCCCATTGTTGAAGTCACATGCATGTGTATGACTGTGTGTATAATCCTTCGAGTCAAGGGCGAGAACAAAATATGGAGTTTTCATTGTTATACTGTGCAGTTTTTTTCTTGCAAAGTTAGCTTCCTTGTGATGTTGCGTGCAGTCCCTGTTTTAGGCATTTCTTTAAGCGGAGTTACTTTCCTGCATTACCCCTGAAATATACATTATGAAACAGGGGCTGGATCCAGTCTATGAAATGCCCAGGGTGTCTACAAAGACTTTGAGACTCTTCATCACAGAAGTCTGATCATGTCCCATGATCTGGATGTCCCAATTTCAAACCAAACTCTGAAGTGACAATTTCTGGTCCCAAGCAAGCTCATTATCAGCAGGTAATAATCATCATGGAGACTAATCGATGCTGATACAGAGAATCCAACTTCATCGCATACTGCTGAATTAAAAATTCTGCTTAATCAAATAGGTTGTCAAATGACAAATCCATCACTTGCCCCATCCCGAAGTCTGGTTAAAGGGATAGTCTGGATAAATACATCATATCCTTGGATTTAGGGTATGTAATTTAGGTTTATACTTTACCTAGCAATTTTATTCTCAGTCAGAAGAAAGCCACACAAAATGTCATCAAAACCACCATCAGCAAAAAACTCGGCTTCCTTCAGGGTGGACACAACGATGCTCCTCTTTGTTTCATTTGTCTGTATTTTACCAGCTTCTCTGCAAATAGTGGAACAGGGAAATGAACATGTATTCTACAGTGTATTTCAATGTTTGTATCATTAGCAATGTCACAATGTCTTATAGGAACAGTTTTCAATGCATCATGAGCATGATGGGATATCTTCATCATGAGCATGATGGGATATCTTCATCATGAGCATGATGGGATATCTTCATCATGATGGGATATCTTCATCATGAGCATGATGGGATATCTTCATCATGAACATGATGGGATATCTTCATCATGATGGGATATCTTCATCATGAGCATGATGGGATATCTTCATCATGATGGGATATCTTCATCATGAGCATGATGGGATATCTTCATCATGATGGGATATCTTCATCATGAGCATGATGGGATATCTTCATCATGAACATGATGGGATATCTTCATCATGAACATGATGGGATATCTTCATCATGATGGGATATCTTCATCATGAGCATGATGGGATATCTTCATCATGAGCATGATGGGATATCTTCATCATGATGGGATATCTTCATCATGAGCATGATGGGATATCTTCATTGATGATGGGATATCTTCATCATGAGCATGATGGGATATCTTCATCATGAGCAGGATGGGATATCTTCATCATGAGCATGATGGGAAATCTTCATCATGATGGGATATCTTCATCATGATGGGATGTTTTCATTGATGATGGGATATCTTCATCATGAGCATGATGGGATATCTTCATCATGAGCATGATGGGATATCTTCATCATGAGCATGATGGGATATCTTCATCATGAGCATGATGGGATATCTTCCAGTATATAGCCATTTGATTGGTCAATTCAAATTATTTCTGTAGGGTGAAGGTTTTTGCCAACATTTCAGGCCTGAATAAGCTTTTTCTCACTGTGAATTAAAGTGAACAACAATTTTTTACCTTTTTCACTTTCTGGAATAAATCATTGGAGAATATCATCATCAGTATAACCAGTTCTTTTGATGCTGATACATGTAATATGTAATCATAATCAATTCCCAACACAATGTATATTTGTAGACATTCCACCAAGGGATCTTTCAGTTTTAAAGCATTTGATTGGCCTACTCAAACTTTCAAACAGAAATCCTGTATTTCCATTGGTTCATTGATTGTGAATATTGGAAGAACAACCAGCCATGCAGTCATAGACTGTTACTGTAATTGTTCAATACGGTAATTCCCCTAATAATTCGATCACCGGAAGTGCAGCAAAAATGGCTCATATCTGGAAATATTCTTGATGGCATCAGCTACAAATTGTCACATTTTGTTATTATATGGCTTTTCTTCAATTTGAATGAAGAATGGGAATGTTACTTTTTCTCAGTGTTTGAATAACAGAGTTGAAAAGTGAACTTCCCGTGATTGTATTATTAGGGGAATTACCGTAAATGCTATTAAAGATGAAATGCAAAGGCTTCCATATTTTCTTTCTGATGTTCTTCGTGGGTTGGTTAATGTTGGAACTACATGTATCAACGTATTTACTACTTTTGTTTTATTCGAAGTATTTTGTCTCCCAGTAGCTTTAGAAAAGTGCTCCGAAGATGGTATTTCAAGCCTGGCTGATTTCAGAAATGAAATCAGCATTGCTTATCTGCCCTTGTTTGACACTGGTTTGTGACGGGACATCAGACCACCTGGCTGGACATCAGAAGTCAGCTGGGCTTGGGGTAGCAACTCATTAAAAGCTTATAATCTAGGAGACAAAAACTACTTCAAATTAAACCAAGCCAAGTAGGCACACCGATATGTCTATCAATATTCAATCTACATAAACTATCAAAAGAATCTAAAAACCTTTGCATTTCACCTTTGATAACCAAGCAACCGACCAATCGTACATTCATGACAGCACAACTATGACAGTTTTCAAGAGATACATTTCCGAGCAACTACAGAATAGATTTTGATGATAAGAAAGACTTGAATTCTCAGAAATAAATGAATCAGCTATAACTTTACGGGGATATATCAGTATATCCTGGTGCCCAATATCAGTATATCCTGGTGCCCAATATCAGTATATCCTGGTGCCCAATATCAGTATATCCTGGTGCCCAATATCAGTATATCCTGATGCCCATTGTGGGATTACATCCCATTTCATTTCTATATCTTACAATGTTTTATGAGTCTTCATGTGGGGTCTTAGGAATACCCCAAGTTTTTCACATCGTTCCCTCATCTTTACGGCGTTGTTCTTCACTTTGTCAATGTCAACCAGAAAACTTGGAGTTGGAACATCAGTAACTAGTTTGGGATGTTGATTGACAGCCATTGTCAGCTTTATCTGCAAGTACATGAACAAGAGTTTCATTTTGCACAAGTCAAATGAAGCCCCGCCCCTGAAACTTGGTCATGTGTGTTGGGTGGTGGGGGGTGGGGGGGGGGGGGGGGAGTAAGCTTATCTTGGCATCCCCCAGGAGTGGAATTATTATCATTCTAGCTTGACCAAGACAGGTGGGGATTTCTCCAGATTCTGCATTATGGGTTAAGATTATATTAGCATTGATGGGAAAATAGATCATTTCAAATAACTATTTTTCCTGCTCTGACCATGCAGGGCTGAGGTTCATGCTGAAAGTAGGGTTTGGTGTTTGAAGGAAGAATGAGATCTCTTTTCGCAATTTGTTAGCCTGTAAACATCAGCTGAAGGGGTCTTATTTACTTTGTATTGATTAATTGTTGTTTTCACCCAATATACCTAGCCTATCACAGCTACGGCGTAGGCCTATAGAGTTTGAGTTGGACGTTCATTATTTAGTTAGACCGCGGTTCGCAGTTCATTATTCGAGGGGACCAGCAATTATTTCTTCAGATATGGAAATCTGTAAAAAAAAATTATTATGAGTACTTTGAACTCCAAACTCTGTATAGCAAGAGAGAATGTCATGCTCTATATCTTTGCATATTCATATCCCAAATCTGACGACAGGGGGCGCTGCTAGGGGCGCTGTTATGAGTGGCTGAATGACTGGTCCCGAATAACTAACTGCGAACCGCGGTCTAACTTTATGAACGTGTGAGTTGGCAATTTGTAAGAGAGTGGTTTTACAATTTTGTGATAAGTGATTGCAATTTAATGCAGTGCAGACTGTCATATTTCAGAAGAGCTGTTTTTCGCTCTCACAAAGATCCCAACCTGTAACCATCTCGGTCATCTATACGCGGTAAGACTGACCCTGGGATCGTGTGTATCCATTTCCAGCCTACTTTCGGCAACTGCAGGAGGGAAATTCCAGAAATTAATACCACGTGATTTCGTCAGCCAATCAGCAAAAGTCTACCGACGTAAGCCCAATGTAACTCGCCATTTTCGAATCATGTGATGTCCTACTTGTTCAAACTTACAGATTCACCACACCTCTTGTATGATACGAAAGTTATTCATACCTATATATTTTGTAAGCCCAGGCAATATCTGTTTCAGAATTGCTATGAATACCTGTAATTTATCAGATTTCTCGAGTTTGTTCTCCGCCGGATGAAGGCCGAACAGAATCCGGTAAAACACCGGATATCGCTCCGCGATAATGGAGACACACGATTCGCAAGCCATCTTATGGATGGCGAAGTGTACGCAAATGACAAAGATCCTTGCAATACATTTTTCATCAAAATGATAAAATAACAATAAGTTTTCCTGTGCATGGTCGCAACCGTCAGTGGCCAAGTTCAACCTGTAACCATCTCGGTCATCTATACGCGGTAAGACTGATGGCGAAGTGTACGCAAACGTGGCCAAGTTGTTGTCGATTTGACTCGTCACAACATGCTGGGGACTAGTATATTCCAGATTTAACCATAGTCCCGAACACGGACTCGCATGCAGACATCATCGCTACAGTAACACTACCGGTATTCGATATCTTCTGGTTACAGTATTCTGTGTGATTGCTAATCATGTAATGCTTTTGAAGGCTTTCGAAATGCACACTCTCGACTTTTGTTGTTTCTTAATTTTTGGTTCATCTTTCATGTAACCTTGAGTCACAAGGCAAATGAGGACAATATAGTATGTTACGAGAATGGCCCTGGACGGCAGGCTTCAGTAACTCAAAGGTTAGAAGAATATAGGCTTACATGAAATATCGAACAGCTTATACAAATTTTTCCCAATTGATAATACAAGTTCTGCACTCCCAGGTAAAAGCGTGAATTTTAGCATGATGGTTAATGCTCTGATCAAAATTAGCGGATAAGGACTGACCAGAATTTTATCCTAGATGGCCGCGTTCCAAGATGGCCGCCATTGTAATATATTTATGGGGGGGGGGGGGGTCATTTGGGACCCTCTAGTTATTGTCGTACTTCTTAGGCTAGGGGAACTGAGACTTTCCACCATATATCTACCGGGAAATGATAAAGAAAATCCAAGATGGTCGCCTTTATGACATGATATTTAAAATTGCATTTTTTGCTTGATTTTTCGGTCAGAAAAAAAGCAACAGCTACCGACCAACCAAAGATTTCTAGTCTGGGTCACACGTGATAAATACCCATCGTTCTTAAAAAATGAATTCACAGATAAACAACAAGAACAAGTACAAGAACCTGAATCTATAGTTGTGCATGTTTTTGAAAACTAGAGACGTATGTTATCCATATAAGCATAATTAAGAATAAAATATGGTTTTGGTAGTATACCTGCACTTTACCTGAAAATGTCTCTTTAGATGCTGTGATCGATCTGGGTTAGCGCTTCTTTTGTCTAGGTTACGTAGTAAGCTATGAATATACACAGTTCTACCTGGGACGAATATTAAATATCTATACTCGTCCCAGGTTCTACAAACTTTGGACGGTTTTGTCCCTTTGACCCTGCCCTCGTGTCATAATTTATGGAGAAAATTTGACCTTCAACCCGGACCGTGATATTTCATCGTTAAGTAGGCACTTTGCTCGTCTGTGTCACTGCCAGGGGTCGACCATATTTTACGTGGCTCACTGAAAATTATTCAACTTAAAAATTCGACAATCTCAGATACGTGCCTGTGCCTGGCTAACAATGTTCTGGGGATTGCTGTTCCTTCTTATATCTTTTTCTATTGCAACAAATAAGGACGGACAATATCCCTAATATTGAGAAGAATGTGCCAGCTGGCCTGGGTTAGAAGATGGAAGCCGGACAGGTTTATGTATATCTTAGCCTCCACACTGGTACCGGTAGTGTTTATTTCAACGAAAAGTCGTTCTGATTTCAAACGAAAAATATATGTTTGTGTTTAAGGGAATTTCAACACCATACATATTGTACACACGCGTTTTCCCCAAGCTGTAACCGTGATGGTCCGACATTGGTACCAACATGGTCCAGTACCAATTGGTAAACATATTGTTCACCGCCAATGTAAAGATAGATGTATGGGTGCCAACGATGTACCGATATAAAATGGTACATCATGGTGCGGCAAACATTTGGACCAATATATGTTTCTTTTTGAAAGCCGCAGTTTTGTATTTCTTATCCCATAATGCAAAGCGTGTTTTCAGTTGTTTCCGGTAACAACAACAACAATATTGCGAGGCTGTTGTCGCTGTTGTCCGAAAACAAATGCTTCGCTGGAAGTGGACGTCCGTAGAGGCCTGGGCATCATCATAGAAGATTGTGGTTGTTTTAAACCGACAACAGTGTCTTCCAGATCATCATCTTCAACATAAAGGTAATTTCTCGAGTCTAAACTTTGCTTTTTTCACGGAGGGTCCACTGACACTTTTTTTTTAGATTCGGTCATCTTCTCCGTAAGAAAGAAATCGGCCGTACAGACGAACTGTAGTGTAGGCCTATGGGCGAACAAGTCCAGACATATGTGATGGAACAGCCTATTTTTAAACCATTCAAAATTACGTAACACCGACACACAGCAGATCCCCGCCCCCCCTTCTTCACAGACACACACATGATAATAGGGGGCTAAATACTTTACTGTACTGCAATAAAATTCCATCCAATCTCGTCAGGAAAGTATCCTTTAGAGAGCCCACAAAAAACACAAGTAGCCTGTAGTCCAGAAACTGCACCCCCCCCCCCCCCCAAATCTTCTCCGTAAGAAAGAAATCGGCCGTACAGACGAACTGTAGTGTAGGCCTATGGGCGAACAAGTCCAGACATATGTGATGGAACAGCCTATTTTTAAACCATTCAAAATTACGTAACACCGACACACAGCAGATCCCCGCCCCCCCCCTTCTTCACAGACACACACATGATAATAGGGGGCTAAATACTTTACTGTACTGCAATAAAATTCCATCCAATCTCGTCAGGGGAAAGTATCCTTTAGAGGGCCCACAAAAAACACAAGTAGCCTGTAGTCCAGAAACTGCACCCCCCCCCCCTCCCCCAACACCACACACACACAAGTCACAATACTATTTTCAATAGAGGGGATTGCAGTCCAGCGGTGGCGCTCATGGGCCCATTATTCAACACAATTAGTCCATGCATAATTTTGAATGGCTTCTGAATTCACTATATTTCCACAAATACAGTTAAAAAACTTAAAATAATTGTGGTGTCCATCTCAATAACTTTATTTTGGAAATTCAGGGCATAACAATACGTTATATAAAAGGCATTTCCCAAACAATACAATGTTGGTCTCCTGTGTGAGAAATATATAGTCATCTGAAGAGTCGAAGAATGAGTGTCAGATATACTGCAATTATTCTGAAAAGCTGGTTACTGCTATCAATATAAGGTATTGTAAGCTTAACAAGTGATATAATTTCAAGATCTAACTGAATATCAAAGATAATGGCACATGCTTACAAATAAAATTACTATCTTGCATAGCAAAATGGTCCGAAACATACCAATTGTACAAAGAATGTCTTTGTGCTTTTTTTACATAGACTGTTCTCACTCGAATAAAAACTGAACATTGTTTCCTGATTGAAATTGAAAGAAACTCATTCAAAGTGATTGATACACCAATACATAGAACATTTTTTTGCTGTGAGGTTGTTTGTACCAAATGATACACCAAAAATGGAATATTTTGGTAACAGAACAGTACCTAAATGGAACAACATAGAAATTCCAAATGCACCATAGGACTTTTTCTACTCTAGTGTTATTGTTGCATCGCCATGTTTGATGCATTTTCAATGTAACATCCTATTGTGACATAATGATGGTAAGGTACATCATTTCCATTGTTGATGTCACACCACCAGATTGGTTCCAGTAAAAATGAAAGCAGTCAAAACCTATCTGTATCAAACCCATTGCACTCACCACTGCTCACTATGTGTAGATTTTTCACCAGTGTAAATGTTTGTCACTTCATGTTCGCCCACCACCATCGTCGATTTGACTAATAAAATATTATATCTATGAAAGAATTGGTTTGGTTGACGTAAAATACTACAGCATTTTGTTGTAAGCAATATACTCAGACTAATTGCAAGGCATTGAATGCTATGGTTCTCAATACCTGACCATAAAGTAGTACATTCGTGAAAAATAGCTGCATAATAGTTTTAATACCATCTATTGATGGAGTAGGCACATGTAATTTTCAGGCATACCTTGCTGTCAATCATAACCATTAGACAAGCTAACATTCATCTAGGCCACCATATGTGGAGCAGCCTTGCGAGTTGTCACACATGCTTCTGATTGGCTGCGGTGCTGAGTGATGCACATATAGATGTAGGCAGCATGATATCAGCATCTGCTGCATGTGAGTGAATATGATTTAACGTCACTTTCAACAATATTTCGGTCATATCACGACATTGGGTCCTATTCCTTTTCACACCTAGAAAACCCATGGATAGGGTCCTATTTCTTTTTACACCAGGGAACCCCACGGGTGGGATCATCCTATTCCTTTTCATACCCAGGAACCCCACGGGTGCCCCAGTTAGTCGCTTCTTATGACAAGCTGTCTGTGGAGCTGAGGCCTATTCTTACCATGGCCTGGGGTGTGTCTGTGTGACCCAGTATTACCTTTGCTTTAGAGAAAACTAACAAAGGGCTGGTTGTGAAGGTGATGACCTGGTGTGAATTTGAAAGAAATCTGAATTTCCAACAATGAACATCGGCTTACCCGTCTCAAGACAATATGCATATATTTGCTGAATTACGGTTGGCTGCAGGGTGTGAAACAAATGTCGTGGTGAATTTAAACACTGAACTTGCATATCAACTGTTACAAAAAATATCCAAGGTACATAACCTAATAAAGATGTCACTTCGAATGACAGAAAAGCCATATTCTCAGTTGATCAAAATTTTGACATATTATGTTATCAGGACTTATAAACAATTTTGAATTTGAATGGTGTGTGCAGCTGCTACTGATACATGTTCATAAAAACATTTATAGTTATGTTCAAGTGAGAGACGATTGACCAAGCAAGTCTTAGCAGTCACAATAGGCAATGCAGTTGAAATAGTAGTAAAGTTAACACTTTTAAGGGTAAAATAACCGTCTTTGTCAGGCATGTGTGGAGAGTGGTTTTACAGAAAATTTATATAGATAAAAGAAAATGTGATCGTAGTTTGTTGAATAAAGTGAATTCTTTGGGTGCTTTCAGACCAGAGTTCAATATAGGTCATGTGCGCCTTATAACCAGGGTTTTTTTTTTATTTCTGACCAGTGTTTGGCTTTGTATTACTGTATTTTACTTTACAGTTGTTTGTAATAGAGGTTTATAATTGGAACTCATTTGATTAGAAAATGAGTCTGGTGGATAAAACATAACCTGATGTTACGGCCAATTATAGCAGCAGTTCCACTCATATTGCCATTGTTGTAGGACCTGATATAAGTACTGGGTCCTTAAATGAATACTCTATATTTAGTGTTTTGTTAACTTGAAGCTAATCCCAATCATTGCTGCATCGTTTAAAGTTGAAATGCGAAGGTTTTTAGATTCTTCTTTTAATTCAATTCAATTCAATTCAATTTTATTTCACCAAAAGAAAAACATAATTCGGTTGTTACAATCTATTATAATGGCGGGATGAAAACCCCAAGGGGCTTGTTTTATCCCAGTATACAGGGTTCTAAAATATCGATTTAATTCCGGTGAAGTTTAATAAATAGACTTTGTTCACCAAAGAAAATATATATATATATATAAAAACACATAACGACAAATTAACACAAACATACATGTATATTGTGGCACACAGTATCCAGGGATACTGTATCCCAGGTTGATTTAAAGTTCCAGTTTCCACGAGATACTCACAACTGATACAAAACATTAAGTCAATTACAATAGGAAGGTTCCGCACAATAAATAAGTTTTAATCCGCGACTTGAATAGCGAAGCGGAAGTACAAGATTTCAGCGGAGATGGCAGTTTGTTCCAGATCCGAGGACCCTTTATTTTCGTGCTATAAAACGATAAGTCGGAAAAATAGAATTGCCGATAAAGATTGATATGTGACTGCCTGGTCGGATAACGATGTATAGATGATAATTTACTGAAATATGCGAGAAAGGCCTGTGGCAATAAATCTTGATGATTAAAAAATTTATCAACGAATAAAAGGACTAAATAATTATTTATTTCTTGTACTGACAGTATATTCAATTGACTAAAGAGTGGTCTAGTGTGTTCATATTTTCCCGAAAACGTAATCAATCTAACAGCTCTTTTTTGTAATATCACTAGAGGCCTGAGATGGGTTGCATAAGTATTACCCCACACAATATTACAATATGATAAGTAGGGATATATCAGAGAGTAGTAAAGTATATATAGAGTTTTTTTATTCAAACAGTCTCTAACATGGTGAATAATTCCAATATTTCTACTTATTTTTTTGGTTAATTCCTGAATATGTGTTGTCCAATTAAGTTTATCATTAAAATAAACACCGAGAAATTTGATATTGTTGACTTGCTCAATTACATCACCAGATATAATGAGCTTGGGTATTTGATAAAATTTATCTCGTTTAGAGGGTTTTATGAAAATGAATTTTGTTTTCTTAATGTTAAGAGATAACTTATTACATGAGAACCAGTTATGAAGTTTATTAAGCTCATGTGACATGATGTCCATAAGCAGATTGGGATCATCATTGGAGAGTGTAGCAGATGTATCATCGGCAAAAAGGATAACTTGCAACACTGAACTAACAGCAACTATATCATTGATATATAGGAGGAATAAAATAGGGCCAAGGATTGAGCCTTGTGGAACACCACAAGATACTGATTTAAATGATGATAAAGTGCTATTATATTGCGTACACTGAGTACGGGTGGATAAATAACTGCGAAACCATTCATTTGCAGTTCCCCGAAAGCCATAATGATCTAATTTTTGTAGTAAGATGTCATGATTAACGGTATCAAAAGCTTTTGATAGATCTAAGAACGTTGTGATGCTGTACTTTTTATCTTCTCTTGCGGCGACCAGTTTATCATGCAAAGATAGAACGGCTAAGAAAGTGGAATGGTTAGCACGAAACCCAAACTGGTTTGAACAGATTATAGAATACTTATCCAAGTAAGTGATCATTCTTTTAATTACAAGTTTTTCCAATATCTTACTGAAACAAGGTAGTACGGAAATTGGTCGATAGTTTTCGAATAGATTACTCTCTCCATCTTTGAATAGTGGAGTAATTTTGGCCCTTTTTAGAGGATCGGGTACAGTACCCAATTTGAACGACAAATTAATAATGTGGCTTAACGGCGAGCAAAGCAGATTTGGCACTGTTTTTATCAGAGACATACGAACACCATCAAATCCTGGTGCACTACTTTTAAGGCTTGCGATCACCTCTGTAATTTCGGTCGGTGCACAAGGACCCAGTTGAAATTCCTGCTGGTATTGACCAGTCAAAAAATCCTTGAAATTACTAGTCGACGATGGAATTTTCGCAGCTAATTTGGCAGCTACAGAACTAAAATAATCATTGAAACCATCTGCTATAACATTAGGGTCAGAAACTTCATTTTGATTAACACTAAAAACACTGGGAAGTTGGATATTTTTCTTACGATGTAAAAGTTCATTCAAAACTTTCCAGGTGCCTTTGATATCATTATTACATTGATTGAATTTAGCTTCGTAATATTTTTTCTTTGCAAGCCGTAATGTATGAGTTAGTGTGTTTCTATAGCGCTTGTATTGTTCGGTAACGTTGGGATCTTTGTTTTTTGAATGTAATCTGTACAGGCGATTCTTTTCACGTATAGAAAAGAGAATATTAGGGGTTATCCAGGGTTTTATGATTTTTGACTTAGGAGAGGTCGACGATACTAGGGGGAAACATTCGTTGTAAACGGAGAGAAACTCACTGGAAAATATTTCATATGCTTCGTTAACATTACTAGTTTCACTTATTACGTTATTCCAATCCATATTGTTAAGTTTTTCTTCGAAAATTTGTTTCTGCTGTGCAGACATTATCCTGTAATTGAAAGAATGATCAGTGTGTGATTTCAGGGTGTTCGTCTTGTTGATGTGAAATACAGGGAAATGATCAGTGATATCCGAAAGAAGAATACCGGACAGGAGACAGTTTTCATGGAAATTTTGAAATACATTATCAATCAGTGTGGCAGAATGTGATTTAACTCTAGTAGGTTTTGTAATCTTAGGAAAAAAATAATGAGACTTCATAATTTCCAAGAACTGTTTCGACGGACCGTGGATTTCAGTCTTAAATAAATCAATATTGAAATCACCAATGATGATACATTTTTTCTTCTCGGGTTTAAGGGTATTCATCATGGATTGGACTTTCTCATTAAATATGTCGACATTTTTATTAGGGGGTCGATAGATAATTCCGACTGTATATATCTCATCACTATCTTGTATATTAACAAAGAGTGATTCATATTCACCATCATCCTGTAGATAAGACAAATCTTCACGGACAGTACATTTAGATATGTTGTCTCTAACATACAATACTAATCCACCACCCTTTCTCTTAGATCTAGAGGAAATGAACGGAGTATATCCGGGTATATCAAAAAGCTTTTCTGTTTTCGGATCTAACCAACTCTCTGAGATCCCAATGACGGAGAATTTAAAATTTAGATTACAACAGGTGCCCAATATTTCCGAAAAATGTTTCTTCAAACTTCTAGCATTAAAGTGTATAACGGAGAAAGACTGGTTTTCATTGATATCATTGCTATTGATATAATCCGAGAAACTATCTTCGATAAAGTACTTCGACTGGTGCGTACTAAGGTCATTCCAATGTGATACCTCGTATGGGTTATCATCGGTAATGTATGCGTCCGTATCCATGTTATTTAATTCAAGTGGGTTGAAACACATGTCTTCAAACCCCGCCAATAAAGAGTCCGCAGCAAGATCAGATTCAGCAGCATTATCAGATGCAGAGCAATCATGAAATGCAGTATCATCTACATTTTGGAAAGGTAACTGAGATAACAGATCTAAAGGAACACCATCTCGATTATTATCGTTATTCACGGTACAGAGTGAGAGAAACTAAAAATTGATTGGATTTGTAACATATGGAATATCTCGTGGAACTTGATTTTACAATAAATAATAAAGCATAAAAGAAAATAAAAATAAGCATTAGCCGTGTTTAAACCAATGTATATACACAGAAAGATGTAAATGGTGAGCTCTCAGACAGGCATGTAACATTCATAATTTAGCAAAATATCTAAATTTTGTTGCACCAGCTTCCGTGTTTTCTACAGTGATTTAATCATACTTATCGATTGGTGGAGCAAGAATCCATATATCCCTCTTTCTGATAGCGGACACATTGGACTTCACACTTTCCAGCTCAAGGCCAAAACTTGCATGAAGTTTAGCAAAACACTTGCTGATATCACTCAGATCCTGGACTTTATACATATTTTCCAGACGTGCAATTTCCGGCCGAATCGTTTCATCAGATTCTGAAACCTGCATGGCCGATAAACTGGTACTTGAAGCGTTTTCTTCACCCTCATTCATGGTGTCTAAATCTCGCTTTCTTGAGGACATGAGATAAAATAAACACCAGTAATTCTTTCTCTGGGCCGAAGTATTATCTTTCCAAAAGAAATTTGAAACGGATGGCTGTTCTATAGCTCGATAATGACGGATATATTCAGAGAGCTCACACACACACCCGTCTAGCTTGCCACCATTACCGGAAGTGGTAATACTTTAGAAAAGATGGATAATGATAGAAATAACAGGATATATACTTCGCTTGGTTCAATTTGAGGTATTTTGTCTGACAGAAGCTTCTAAAAAGTTAGTTCCCCAAGGTCAGAGGACTGAATGTTACAAGCATGGACATCTGACCAGGTGATCTGATGATGGGAAGTCACAAACCAGTGTCAAACAAGGCCAGATAAGCGATGCAGATTTCATTTTTGAAATCGACCAGGATTGAGATACCAATTTTGAAGCATTTTTCTAAAGCTTCTACTAAAGGAGACAAGTAAATAGGCTGATAGTTCCACAATTAACCCAAAGAAGAACATAAAAACAGAATATGAACACCTTTGCATTTCATCTTTAAGCAACGAGTCACAGATCTAACAGACATAATGTACAGTTTTCTGAATATACACCTATTGTCAGAACACTATAATTCTAATTTGGTCTTCCTTGAGCATACGGAGATCAGTTACACTAAAGTATGTCACTGTTACATTTGACTCATTATCACCATATCAAATGCAATATATATTAAAATCTAATGTCATCCTTTCATTTGACAGGTTGCTCGCTGATCTGTGGTGTTACAATACAATGCAGACTAGGAGTTGCTTATTTTGCTGTAGAGAAGAAATTTACACCACAAAGACAGGAGTCTGGTGAAGTACAGTTCTCAAGTTCTGTCGATTTGACAGAACATTTTGAAATTCTCGGGACAGTCTCCGGCTGAGAATCACAATTCTCAAATAGTTGGCGGATCATTCACTTTGTTAATGGCATTGGTGTTGTGCTTGGATTATTCACCACCAGGAGGACAACTTTCTGCGAAGAAAAAATATATATCCTATCAACATGCAATTAATTCCTCACATATTTACATGCATTTAGAGAAGGAAATCCATGCAACCTCATCTCTTGCAAGGTGCTGTAACACCCTCTGACTGCACCGTGCAGAAAAAATGAGGCACGCATTCGGATTGTATTGATTTTGATCACCACAGGGAGCATATATCTGTATACTAGAGAGATGAGAAATGCATCCAGTGTATCTTGTGAAAGAATTAACAAGTTTTATGCTAAATTATCACACAAGAACACATGGTACAATGGCTTGATTAACAGTGTCATGCTGAGTTCACTCTGCTCCGTTTACAAGTTGACAATGCTGATTGGCCAAGAGACATGTGCACAAAAGCGGCACGCCACAATATTCCCAGTGCGATCAGAGAGTATATCTGACATTAGGAGGTACACAACCTGATGCCATGAGAATGGCATAGGAGAGAAAGAATTAAACTTAATGTTGCATTGTCTACATTGGAAGATAGTACACATACTTCTTCAAATGGAATCTACTTTACCTATTAAAACCAACTAAATAATACAAGATACCATGTTTCACCTCAGCATGTCTTGAGATTACTTAAACTTTATGAAAGTACAGATTATTTACCTGGAATTTCCAAATAGCATTTTGAAGCTGCCAATTTTCAGCTACCAGCATCAAGATCTCCACACTACAAGGCATCATTGACTGACGGTTAACTGACGCAATACTTCCTGCAAATGGAATAAAATTTTGAAACTGTTTGGAAGTAATTGTCCTCATTTGTCTTTATGAGCAACCATTAATCTAATCAATTTACTAACTATCAATCACCACCAAAGTCTGCCTCTATTTATATATATATATATCACTCTAATAAATTGTATCACCTACTAAATATAGGAGAATGCATAGGGGATAGATATGGCCGAAAATAAAATAAAAATTGTTTCTGGTCAGTTTGTGTGTCGTACTGAACCATGGGCAACAACACCTCCAGCAAAGTTATCTCCCTTGACCAAGGTAGGAGTTCTCTAATAATTCACATACCAAATCAAATTTAACAAAGAGCCCAAAGGGCTTCAAAACATGCCCACACATTTGACCAGAATTAATTACAATCTCAAATGAGGAAGGCATGAAGTAAATTGTAGACTCACAAATTTATGCCTCCAAGACTAATGTAGTGATACACCTGATGTTTGGTCATGATCAATATACATGTACTAGAATGCTTGATTATACATGATCATTACAACTCTATCATGTGATATCAACATTGGAACGAAATGATGGTTTATCTGCATTGATTAGTGACAGGTCATAGAGAAATCTGAAGAAACAGTAGATATATATTATCAGAATAGTCTAGGATCAGTGACCGGTCCTAGAGAAATCTTAAACCAAAGAGATGAACAGTTTATATGATCTGCATTTCTTGGGCACTGACAGGTCGTGGAGAAATCTGAAACCAACGAGATGAAACAGTGGATGTGATCTGCCTTGTCTGAGCACTGTGACAGGTCATAGAGAAATCTGAAACCAAACAGATGAAACAGAAGATAGGATCTGCATTGTCTGGGCACTGTGACAGGTCACGGTGCAATCTGAAACGAAAGTGATGAAAGAGTAGAAATGATCTGCATTGTCTGGGCACTGTGAGAGGTCATAGAGTAATCTGAAACCGAAGAGATGATACAGTAAAAGTGATCAGCATTGTCTGGGATCTGAGACCGGTCTTAGAGAAATCTGAAACCAAAGTGATGAAAGAGTAGAAATGATCTGCATTGTCTGGGCACTGTGACAGGTCACGGAGTAATCTGAAACCAAAGAAATGAAACAGTAGATATGATCTGCATTGTCTGGGATCTGAGACCGGACTAGAGAAATCTGAAACCAAACAGAGAAACAGGAGATAGGATGTGCATTGTCTGAGCACTGTGCGAGTTCATGGGGTAATCTGAAACCGCAAAGAGATGATACAGTAGAAATGATCTGCATTGTCTGGGCACTGTGACAGGTCATGGAGAAATCTGAAACATGAAACAATAGGCCTACATAGGATCTGCATTGTCTGGGATCGGAGACTGGTCCTAGAGAAATCTGAAACCAAACAGAGAAACAGGAGATAGGATCTGCATTGTATGGGCACTGTGACAGGTCATGAAGAATTCTGAAATCAAAGAGATGAAACAGTAGATAGGATCTGCATTGTCTGGGCACTGTTACAGGTCATGGAGAAATCTGAAAGCAAAGAGATGAAACAGTAGATATTATCTGCATTGTTTGGGATCTGTGACAGGTCATGAAGTAATCTGAAACCAAAGAGATTGAACAGTAGAAATGATCTGCATTGTCTGGGCACTGTGACAGGTCATGGAGTAATCTGAAAGCAAAAAGATGAAACAGTAGATATGATCTGCCTTGTCTGGGATCTGTGACAGGTCAAACAGAAATCTGAAACCAAACAGTAGATTTGCATGGTCTGGGACCTTTTAGGACGTGCCTACATACAACAGATCAGCCCCAATGCCGCTAAAAATACAGACATATTAATTGATGGTGATTTACATGTGTCTGTAGGTCTGTCTCTTTCTGTTTAGACTATTTCTGAGACAGTTTTTCATGTGACTTGCAATTTTTTACTAGTTGATACATTAGGGAGAGATGTGTCACATACAAAAATTGAAGTCATGGTCAAGTGGTCCATAAAAATCAGAAAATCTTTGAAAATAGCTCAAGGTCACGTTTTTAATACATTTGGGAGAGACTAGTTTCATGTAATAAAATTAATCTCTAGGTCTATGTGGCCTAAAAATCAGAATATTATAGAAAATATTGCATTTTTTTTTCATGAGTGATGACAATGATGAATTGAGTTTTTAATTAGGGAGAGATATTGTGTTGAGTACCAAAGTAGAGGTCAAAAGCCAAGGTCATTGGTCAAATCACTCAGTCTGAAGTTCAGGAAACAATTGAGAATCTTGTTTCAGCATTATATTCCAATTCAGAGTTGTGAAATGCAGAGTACAAAATGACGGCCAGCTAAAAGCAGGCCAAAATTTTCACACAGCAGGCGAAAAATGGTGTGCTGAATAAACAGAAAGAAAAACTTGCAGGCCATAACTTTCTAGCCATTTGTGGCCATATCTTGCACAGTAAAAGTATTTATTTCTGTCCGTTGTTTGCAAGTTCACAACATTTATCGCCAGTAACATGGCAAACAAGTGGATAGATAACCATGATGACCGGACATGTGCTGGTCGATGTCTTCCTGTCTAAGCCAGGCGGGACTACCCGAGTTATGGCTCTTGATTGTGGTTCAGTTTCTTGATAGCAAGACTGCTTTGACAGCAAATATATCTCAATATTAAAAGCATAAAACTGGTGACTTTTCGACTGGTTCAAAGTTTCGCAAGCTGAGAAAATTAAAGGGCAAGAAGTCGACAGTACATGTAGCATCTGTTGCACCCTACATAAGAAATAAAAGGTGCTAAATTGACAATTTCTGTCAGAATTTGTACAGGTTAAAAACAATAGCTGTCCTATTATAAAAAGAGCAGGTGATGTTAAATTTGACCTGTGAGTTTTCTCTGAAGAAAATTTTCCTATTTCAACCCCTGGGAATGTGACCAAACTTCATGAATACTGTCATGGCAATTCATTTTGAGATATATCCTCAGTTCTTGAATTTGCATTCTGTCCTGATGATATACCTAGCCCCCTGTTGGTTTTGTGGTCAACAGATCAAGAGTTGCTGAATTCCCAAACTAGCCAATGCTACATTTTGGAAAAGCTATTGTTTCACTACAAAATGAAAATATGTTTGTTGTGCTGGCACTTGTTGCAGTGCTGTCTCACTGAAACACCCTGCCATAGGCAGACTTAATACTTCACCCAGTCACATTATCCTGACACCATGACTGGATAGACCAATCCTTGATCTATTCCCTTAATGCTGAGCATCAATGAAGGAAGCAACAAGTTTCAATTTTCAAGTCTTAGGTATGACTTGACCAGAGACTGATCATAGAACCTCCCACCTGTGAGGAGGATGCTCTATCCACTAGACCACTGCAGTGCAGCGAAATGAATCCAGGGGCTTGTTACTTACAGCGACACTGCATTGTTGTAGATACAGACTCAAATATGAAGGGAACTTGTTGAGGTCGTTGAACAGTGACTTTGAGTTTGAAACCTGTAGAGAGATAAGTAACAATTAGTATTCAGATTTATTTCCTTTTTTGATACAGAATCAT
>JAVTVY010045499.1:0-20635 GCA_036873755.1 Hanleya hanleyi
AACACTGAATAGTATGATAACTTACAATGGATAGTATGATTACATACAATGGATAGTATGATAACATACAATGGATAGTATGATTACATACAATGGATAGTATGATAACATACATTGCATAGTATGATAGCATACAGTGGATAGTATGATACCATACAATGGATAGTATGATAGCATTCAATGGATAGTATTATAACATTCAATGAACAGTATGATAAAAAAACAATGGATAGTATGCTATCATAAATTGGATAGTGTGACAGCTTACATTGGATAGTATGGGAGCAAACACTGAATAGTATGATAAAATACAATGGATAGTGTGATAACATACAATGGATAGTATGATAACATACATTGGCAAGTATGACAGCAAAAATTGGATAGTATGATAACATACAATGGAGTTTATGAGACCAAACACTGTATAGTATGATAACATACAATGGAGAGTGTGCTAACATATAATGGATAGTATGATAATATACAATAGAGAGTATGATAACATGCAATGGATAGTATGATAACATGCAATGGATAGTATGATAACATAAACTGCATAGTATGATAACATACAATGGACAGTATGATAACATACAATGGATAGTATGCTAACATACAATGGATAGTATGATAACATACAATGGGTAATATGATAGCATACAATGGACAATATGATAACATACAAGGCAGGGAATTATAACATACAATGGATAGTATGAGAGAAAACACTGGATAATATGATAACACAATGTACAGTATGATAACATACAATGGATAGTATGAAAACATACAATAGAGAGTGTGCGAGCAAACACTGGATAGTATGATAACATACAGTGGATAGTATGCTAACATACAATGGATAGTATGATAACATAAATTAGATAGTGTGACAGCATACATTGGATAGTATGAGAGCAAACACTGGATAGTATGATAACATACAATCGAGAGTATAATAACATACACTGGATAGTATGAGAGCAAACACTGGATAGTATGATAACATACAATGGAGAGTGTGCTAACATATAATGGATAGTATGATAACATACAATAGAGAGTATGATAACATGCAATGGATAGTATGATAACATAAACTGGATAGTATGATAACATACAATGGACAGTATGATAACACACAATGGATAGTATGATAACATACAATGGATAATATGATAGCATAAAATGGACAGTATGATAACATACAATGCAGAGTATGATAACATACAATGGATAGTATGAGAGAAAACACTGGATAATATGATAACACAATGTATAGTATGATAACATACAATTGATATTATGAAAACATACAATAGAGAGTGTGCGAGCAAACACTGGATAGTATGAAAACATACAGTGGATAGCATGCTAACATACAATGGATAGTATGATAACATAAATTAGATAGTGTGACAGCATACATTGGATAGTATGAGAGCAAACACTGGATAGTATGATAACATACAATCGAGAGTATAATAACATACACTGGATAGTATGAGAGCAAACACTGGATAGTATAATAATATACACTGGATAGTATGATAATATATAATGGATAGTATGATAACATACAATGGATAGTATGCTAACATGCAATGGATAGTATGATAACATAAATTGGATAGTGTGACAGCATACATTGGATAGTATGATACCATACAATGGATAGTATGATAACATACAATGGACGGTATGCTAACATACAATTGACAGTATGCTAACATACAATGGATAGTATGATAACATAAATTGGAGAGTATGAGAGCAAACACTGGATAGTATGATAACATACAATGGATAGTATGATAACATAGATTGGAGAGTATGAGAGCAAACACTGGATAGTTTGATAACACACAATGGATAGTATGATAACATAAATTGGAGAGTATGAAAGCAAACACTGGATAGTATGGTAACACACAATGGATAGTATGATAACATAAATTGGAGAGTATGAAAGCAAACACTGGATAGTATGGTAACATACAATGGATAGTATGAAAACATACAATGGATACTATGATAACATACAATGGATAGTATGATAACATACAATGGATAGTATGATAACATACAATGGATAGTATGATAACATACAATGCATAGTATGATAACATACAATGGATAGTTTGATAACATACAATGGATAGTATGATAACATACAATAGATAGTATGATAACATACAATGGAGAATATGATAACATACAATGGAGAATATGATAACATGCAATGGATAGTATGATAACATTAAATGGATAGTATGATAACATACAATGGATAGTATGGTAACATACAATGGAGAGTATAACATGCAATGGCTAGTATGATAACATGCAATGGAGAGTATGAGAGCAAACACTGGATAGTATGATAACATACAATGGCTAGTATGCTAACATACAGTGGATAGTATGAGAGCAAACACTGAATAATATGATAACTTACAATGGATAGTATGATTACATACAATGGATAGTATGATAACATACAATGGATAGTATGATTACATACAATGGATAGTATGATAACATACATTGGATAGTATGATAGCATACAATGGATAGTATGATACCATACAATGGATAGTATGATAGCATACAATGGATATTATGATAACATACTCTGGATAGTATGATAACATACAATGAATAGTATGATAAAAAAACAATGGATAGTATGCTATCATAAATTGGATAGTGTGACAGCTTACATTGGATAGTATGGGAGCAAACACTGAATAGTATGATAACATACAATGAATAGTGTGATAACATACAATGGATAGTATGATAACATACATTGGCGAGTATGACAGCAAAAACTGGATAGTATGATAACATACAATGGAGTGTATGAGAGCAAACACTGTATAGTATGATAACATACAATGGAGAGTGTGCTAACATATAATGGATAGTATGATAACATACAATGGATAGTATGATAACATGCAATGGATAGTTTGATAACATAAACTGGATAGTATGATAACATACAATGGACAGTATGATAACATACAATGGATAGTATGCTAACATACAATGGATAGTATGATAACATACAATGGATAATATAATAGCATACAATGGACAGTATGATAACATACAATGCAGAGTATGATAAAATATAATGAATAGTATGAGAGAAAACACTGGATAATATGATAACAGAATGTATAGTATGATAACATACAATGGACAGTATGATAACATACAATGGATAGTATGCTAACATACAATGGATAGTATGATAACATACAATGGATAATATAATAGCATACAATGGACAGTATGATAACATACAATGCAGAGTATGATAAAATATAATGAATAGTATGAGAGAAAACACTGGATAATATGATAACAGAATGTATAGTATGATAACATACAATGGATAGTATGAAAAGACACAATAGAGAGTGTGCGAGCAAACACTGGATAGTATGATAACATACAGTGGATAGCATGTCAACATACAATGGATAGTATGATAACATAAATTAGATAGTGTGTCAGCATACATTGGATAGTATGAGAGCAAACACCGGATATGGACATTTACTGCCGAATGCAAAGCTATGATAATTGCTACTGATGTATGAAAGAATGGATACGACAAACAATTCACTGTTCGTGATCAGATGTGTGGTATCCCGTTCCCTGTTTGATAGAAAAAAAAATGTATTTGCGTATCAGATGTTACATAACACCATGTTTCAGTAATATCTTGTACACGAAGCATCTGGTAAGTAAACTATGGCCGTCTAGGAATCTTTTTATCTGCTAAACCTCAATTTCCTGACGTGGTATTATTTCTGACTTCCCTAATTGCCATTTGACTGTGTTTTATTGTCCACTATGAACAAACACAACCCAAATTATTAGACGTATTTGAAATAAACGAGAGATCCTGAAGGATCTTGGCGCCCACCATTGTCGGATAATTGTAAGCTAATGACAAGAGGATCTTTTTGTCCATTTTTACTAAGAAAAAACGATTGATTTGTAATTTTGTTTGCAGAATTTCGAATTTGAGCGAAAAAGATCGAAAAAGGGAGATTGGAAAACACCAAGATATTACCTTTTTAAGTTGCATGGAGTTTCAAGATTTCTAGAAACTGCACTGGAAGCGAAGACAAATCTCTTTGACACTTTGAGCTACGAAACATACTTAAGATTTTATAATCAGGAATGAATGCTACTTCTGTTCTGTTTACTGGGCTAGTTTGCGATATCTCTTTTCAGATACCATGCTCGAATATTGTAAGATGTACAAAACTTAATACTGAAGTGATCCGGTCCGTGCAATAATGTTGAAACCTTGAAAGTGTCTGAATTCTGATGATCTCCCTTGAGTCAAAACACACAGTAGTCTACAGTTCACGAGTTGTGACGTTGTGTCACAAGAATGACGTCTCTTCGTGTTTCCGATCCGTCGACAGACGAAGCGGTGAGGCAGTTCACTTGCAATAGCATGGACTAGAGTAAACTGATTTAAAATTTGAAGAAATACATTTTAATTCAAAATCATTTGAACTCCTTGAGCAGAAGGTGAAAGTATGCACATTCTCTATAGTCAATACATAGAATATGCCCCAATGTTTGATCCGCCGACTCTTGTGATGCAACGTCACAACTCGGGAATACCGTATTAATTTGAAGCGTAACTTGGATTTTTGAATCGGACCAAAACAAAGTATGTGGGACCTGTGTACCAAATTTCAGAAAGGTCCATGAAGTAGTTCCTGAGAATTCACGATAACAATGTTTCAAGGGAAAATTCAAGATGGCCACCTGGCGGCCATATTGGATATTCGAATCGGACCAAAAAGGTATCTTGCACGACTAGGCCCCAAGTGTGTACCAACTTTGAGAAAGATCCATGCAGTTTCATGGGAAAATCCAAGATGGCTGTCTGATGGCCATATTAGATTTTTCGAATCGGACCAGAAAGGTATCTTGCACAACTAGAAACCAAGGGAAACCTGTATACCAAATTTGAGAAAGATCAATGCAGTAGTTCCTGAGAAATTGCAATAAAGTTTCATGGGGGAATCCAAGATGGCCACCTGGTGGCCATATTGGATTTTGGAATCGGACCAGAGAAGATATCTTGCACAACTAGAGCACAAGTGGAACCTGTGTGCCAAATGTGACAAAGATCCATACAGTAGTTCCTGAGAAATTACGATAATAAAATTTCAAGGGGAAATTCAAAATGGCCGCCTGGTGGCCATATTGGATTTTCGAATCAGACCAAAATAAAGGTATCTTGCACAACTGGACCACAAGGAGAACCTGTGTACCAACATTGAGAAAGATCCAAGCAGTAGTTCCTCAGAAATCGCGATAGCAAAGTTTCATGGGGAAATCCAAGATGGCCGCCTTGTGGCCATATTGGATTTTCGAATCGGAGTCGGAAACCTGTGTACCAAATTTGAGAAAGATTGATGCAGTACTTCCTGAGAAATTACGATAACAAGGTTTCATGGGGAAATCTAAGATGGCCGCCTGTTGGCCACATTGGATTTTCGAATCGGACTGGAAAATGGTATCCTGCACAACTAGATCCAAAGGAAAACCCGTGTTCCAAATTTGAGAAAGATCCATGCTGTAATTCCTGAGAAATCACGATAACAAAGTTGCATGGGGAAATCCAAGCTGGCCGCCTGGTGGCCATATTGGATTTCCGAATCGGACCAGAAATCGTAACCTGTGTACTAAATTTGAGAAAGATCCATGCAGTAGTTCCTGAGAAATCGCGATAACAAGAATTGTTTGCGGACGGACGACTGACTGACTGTCGGACGACGGACCACGGACGAAAAGCGATTTGAACAGCTCACCATCATGGTGGGCTAAAAATCCGAGATGTTCAAGATGAACAAAGCGTACAATGATATACTCACTTGTCTAATAAATATGGATGCGCAAGTTTTGGCCCTTAATCGAAAGAAAAATATCTCATTGGAAACATAATTTTCAAGTTCTCGTTATCGGACATGATGTGTATCATCACCATGATCGGTGAGCCTCGAAGTGTTCCCATCACAAAGTAGAAACACTGCTGTTTTTGTGAACCTTCGCCGATTTCATTTCTTCCAAATATTTTAAGCATTTATCAACTCAATCTTCCCAAGAAACAATAAACAAATACATGCATCAGGACTGTGAGAAATAAAGTTATGATGGCCGAGAAGCATGGTGGCCGATAAGGGACATCGCTGCATTGTCTCAGGCATGTGGTTTGGTAACACGAAGGCAGGATGCGAAGGCGCGAGGCCAGTATGCGAAGTGCGAAGGTAGGATGCGAAGTGGCGAAAGCAGGATCCGAAGTGGCGAAGCCAGGATGCGAAGTGGCGAAGGCAGGATCCGGAGTGGCGAAGCCAGGATGCGCATCCTGACTTCGCGCTTCGCATCATGCCTTCGCATCCTGACTTCGCGCTTCGCTTCCAGTCTTTGCGTTGCTTTGTTTTGATTTCGCATCCTGACTTCGCGCTTCGCATCCTGGCTTCGTCATTTCGCATCCTGCCTTTGCGACTTCGCATCCTGGCCTCGCGCCTTCGCATTCTACTTATCTGCCACCATAGAGAAGGGAAATCGCTGTATTGTGCTATGAATCACACAAAGACAGGATGCAAAGTCAGGATGCGAAGGACGAAGGCAGGATGCGAAGAGCGAAGTCAGGATGCGAAATCAAAACATGGAGTGCGAAGTCAGGATGCGAAGTCAGGATGCGAAGTCACGAAGGCAGGATGCGAAGTGGCGAAGCCAGAATGCGAAGCGCAAAGTCAGGATGCGAAATCAAAAAAAGCAATGCAAAGGCAGGATGCGAGGCGCGAAGTCAGGATGCGAAGTCAGGAAGGCAGGATGCGAAGTGGCGAAGCCAGGATGCGAAGCGTGAAGTCAGGATGTGAAGCGCGAAGTCAGGATGCGAAGTCGCGAAGGAAGGATGCGAAGTGGCGAAGTCAGGTGTGGTAACTTCGCGTTTTATGTTTTGATTTCGCATCCTGCCTTCGCGACTTCGCATCCTGGCTTCGCGCTTCGCAGCCTAATTTCGCACCATGACTTCGCGCTTCACATCCTGACTTCGCGCTTCATGTTTTGATTTCGCATCCTGACTTCGCGCTTCGCTTCCAGTTTTTGCATTGCTTTGTTTCGCGCTTCGCATCCTGCCTTCGCCACTTCGCATCCTGCCTTCGCGATTTCGCATCCTGACTTTGCGCTTCATGTTATGATTTCGCATCTTGACTTCGCGCTTCGCATCCTGCCTTCGTCCTACGCATCCTGTCTTCGCATCCTGCATTAGTGTGTCGGTCCAGATTCATTAACACAACACAGCAATGTCCCTTCTCGGTCATCATATTAAGTAGCTAATTTTCACAAGTTCGAGCTGGTCTCGCACAGTATCCCACAGCCGTGCTACTCGTGTACTACGGGATTGAAGCGCCTTCGATTTCCAGGTCAAATATTCAAACACAACTAATTTCATTGGCTCGTTTACTCATGTGACGAAATGCCTTGTGAAGCTGGAGTTGGGCCAAATGCACAGTGAATGAAGTCAATCTGCTAAGGGTACATTTAATGAAATGTGATATTCTCATAGCTCGGTAAGATGCGTTAGGCTTCCCTACGTTCAGCTATGAAGATCTGAAGTCCATTTTCCCCACCGTTCTTCCTGTCACATATGCGAATAGGAAGAGACATAATCTACATTTCAGTAAATTCCATATTATAAATTTCTTGTTGAATTTCAATTGTAACCCGTCTGCTTGTTTTACAACTCATATAGATTGGACTCAATTTCCAGAATAGTTTCGCTAATACATCCAGCGAACACGTTATATTTGAACTCGGAAAACTGATCAGACAATACAAATAGCATCATATTGTTTTCTGAGAGCTTATTGTATTGGGATAACGAGGTCTATATATATAGATGTCAGCTATTTAAATATTTATCTTCTGCTGAGAGCTGAAACTTTAACTAGAAGATGTTTTGCTTAAGATATGAAACTGAAATGTTGCATTAGATAACGTTGTTTAACCCTACCAGGCGGGGGGGGGGGGGCAAAATTGCCCCCCTACCAAACTTTGAAATGACAAAAAATTTAGAGCTGACACTCCGTGACTTTATAGTTTTTCATATTGGGGTCATTTTGAGACTATTTACATAACCCCCGGAGTATAGGATCATGGGTAAGTTCAAGATGGCGACCACGTGGGGTACCAGAAAAGTGATGTTGTCGTCATTTTTCTTCAAAATGTCTGCTTTTCCGCGAAGAAAAGTGATTAACAACTATTTTATTTCACATCACATTAATATTTACTAATTTATCATGCAGTTTGCGACGAAATTGCATAAATGCAAAATTAAACAAATCTGACCAAAAAATGGACCAAAAAAGCCATTTTTCAAAATGACGTCACTGTGACGTCATCAAGCGGCCACATTTTCTAGCAGAGCTTGACCCAAGGGAATATAGTGTTGTAAGTTTCAACTCCCTAGCTCAAGGGGTAAGAAAAATAATTAAAGGGGATTATTTCGCCCCCCCCCCCACCCAGGCCTGGACAGGTCCCAAAACGCCCAGGCCAGACAGGGTTAGCACAACTGTTTCCAAGAAACAATCAGTACAATTGTATGCAGCCAATTCACTTGCTATTGGCTATCAAACATGATTTGTTGGATTTACCACATAATATTTTAGATAAAACTTTTCCGGGAAATGCAAACACTATTCTACAATAACATGGCTATTCTTTTATCTTATTGGAAGTCTATTTTAAGCTGATGTTTCTTGAGACAAAAAAAAATCAACCTTCGCTGTTTTCTCTGGAAAATTATTGAATATGATAGATGATTATCAGTTAAAGCATTACAATACAGTTTCATGCAACTCATGTCAGAAAAACGTCGAAAACATAAAGTTCTGTCGGCTCATCATGTCTGCCATTTTTATTTTCGCGATGCTCTCTCCCGCCTAGGATTATGCAGATTTCGATGACCCAAATAAACATGTTATGAACACTCACTCTTATATTGCGATGTTATTCACATCTCATCCTAAAGTGAAGGTCATATAGGATTAGAGTAATATAGTTTATATTGTTCACACAGCACTTAGCAACATATGCAGCTCATATCACGGAGGAAACGATGTCCAACCCGCCAAAAGACTGCCAAGCTTCTCTCGGTCGTGAGGGTGCTATCCCTTTCTTGATATAAGGGAAATCATTCGAGATTTGTAAAATTTTGTCTGAAACATACATGTAGCGACTGGGAATTAATGTGATAGATTTCGCTATTCATTCAATGAATTGCTCCATAATTTGCTCCATGTACAATCCGTATCAGACCATTGTGCGGTGGAGGGTGGGAAGGCACAGTCACATTCGGCACAATCACATTCAGTTAACGAACACACACATCCAGCCCTCGTTGGGCCTTGAAGTGTCGCTATCACAAAATAGAAACACTGTTGTTTATGTTGTTTTTCGTTCAGGTCTCGCGCACTATCGCACAGTCGTGCTCCTCGTGTACTACAAGATCGAAGCGAGTCCGTCTGCCAGGTGAAATATAACAAACAGCTAATTGCTTTGGCTCTTTTAATTTACTTATGTGACGTAATGCCTTGTGAAGTTGGAATATGGCCAAATATAAGGTGAATTGAGTCAATCTGCTAAGAGTACATTTAACAGAATGATGGTCCCTTCCCTTGGTAAGATGGTTTTATGCTTCCCAACGTTCAGCTATAAAGAACTATAAAAGTCCATTTTGCCTCCACCGTTCTCCCTGCCGTTATGCGAATAGAAAGAGATTCGGAAAACAGATCAGACAATACGAATGTCATTATAGTGCTTTCTGAGAGCTTATTTGTATTGGGACAATGAAGTCCATACAGATGTCAGCTATTTATATATTTATCTTCTGCTGGGAGCTGTAACTGTAATTAGATATTGCATTAGATAACGTTATTTAACACACCTTTTTCCAAGAAACAATCAATACATTTCCAAGAAATAATCAATACAATTCTATGCAATTAATTCGCTTGGCTATTGGCCTATTGGACATGGTTGATCTACCACATTATTTTCAGGCAAAACTCTTTCATGAAATGCGAACACTATTCTACAATGACATGACTATCGTGTTATCTTATCGAAAGTCTATTTTCATCTGCTGTTTTTGCAATAAAGAAATATACCCTTGACTGTTTTCTCTGGAAAATTATTAAATATGATAGAGGATCATCAGTTTCATGCAGCTCATGTCAGAAAAACTCGCGTCCGTCATCTTAAATTCGTCCAAGCTCTCCTGCGCCTAGGATTATGCCGATTTCGATTACCTTAATAAACTTGATATATGGACACTCACTAATTATATTGCGTTGTTATTCACATCTCACCTCCAAATCAAATGTCATTTTAATAGGGTTAACGTGATCTAATTTATACTATTCACACAGTGCTAATTCAATTCAATTTTTATTATTGAGGCTACGGTGTTCAACCCGCCAACAGATTGCCAAACTTCCCTCTCCAAATACTCAATTTTTCGCCACATCTTCGGTGACATATTGAAGTAATTGCTCGCTTATTTACATAATAATACATTATAGGATCGTGGGTAAATTCAAAACGGAGGCCAATCAATGTCCTATTTAAGCTGTGTTTCGGATCTTTTTGTCATTTTTTCTGTTTTGCTTCATTTGTCATGGTATTTCGAGTTTCAATTAATTCAACAATGTTTCTTAAAAGTTACGATTGCACTTGTTAAGACGCACATGCTACTAATATATCTATCCTCTCAAGGCTTTACCTCCACAACACCTGGCATTATGTGATAAATTAATTAGTCGAATAAAACCCGTTTCCTGAACCCTGTGTGTTAAGCAGTTTAACCGTATCTGGCCTGGGTGATTTGGGGTGTGTCGCAGCCTGGGGGTGGGGGGGGGGGGCAGAAAGTGCCTCCCTATATATTTTCTCTACCACTAAGGCTAGAGCGCTGAAACTTACCACGCAGTATCTTTGGTTCAAGGTCTACCGGGAAATGTAAAAAAATCCAAGATGGCCGCCACGATGACGTCACAGTGACATCATCTTCTCGGAAGCCATTTTTCGGCCTTTTTAGATTCGATTTTTCGAAATTTTCATTTTCCCGATTTTTCTCTCGAAAAAAATCAAATAAAATATAGAATAATTATTTTAGCATAAATAAAATAATTTCAAGCCCTTTTAGGCAAGGAAAATGTGAAGAAATGGAGCGAAAAGATTGAAAAACTCGACTTTCGCGGATACCACATGGACGCCATTTTGAATTTACCCTTGATCCTCTGCCCAGGGTTATATGAAAATAGGCTCAAAATGACCCCAAATAAGATAAGCTTAAAAGTCACCAAGTTTCAGCTTCCTCGGTTTTGTCGTTTCGGAGCAGCAGAGAAAAGTTCACTAGGGGGGAGGCACTTTCCGCCCCCCCCAGGCAGGTAGGGTTAAACAATCTGTATAATGCTCTGTTTTCCTGCCCAGACATAATTAGAACCGATCTTACTAATCCATTATAACTGAGCATAACAAATTGTGGACAACCTCTGTTTTTGCGTTGTCGTAAAACAGTTCAATATTCATCGTTTTTGGAAGGAAAATGTTTTAATTTTAGCGATGTAATATACCTTTAACCCAACCTGGCCTGTGTGTGGGGGGGGGGGGGTATTTGAGTCTTTTTGCATAACTCCCCTAGTAGACGATCATGGGTAGATTCAAGATGGCGGCCATGTTGGGTAGCGGAAAAGTGATGTGCTCGTCATTTTTCTTCTGATTTTCTTCGAGGAAAATTGAGCAAAATCTATTTTGTTTCACATCAGACTATTACTCACTAATTTATCATGCAGTTATGGCAAAGAAAACGGATAAATAAAAGAAAATCGGACCGACAAAATCGAGAAAAGAATGCTTGTTTTGAAGATCTTGGATTATTTTTTTTACATTTTCTGGTAGAGCTTGACCCAAGGGTATACTGTGGTAAGTTTCAGTCCGCTAGCTCAAATGAACACCCCCGTCTCCCCCCCCGACTAGACTTTCTGGAGTGAAAAAACATACTATACATGATTTGACACTGTCCTGGGTCAATAGGGGTGATCTCATCAACATTAAATGTCTCCAGCAATTGGCTGATCCCGAAATTAATAAAATTGTTATACTTACAGTACATATATTAAAAATCAGACAGATCAATAAAACAAATACAAAATAATATATATTGTCATTGTGTCTTGCAGCCGTTATCAACTGAGCTGGCTATGATTGCCGGTCGGTTTATAACTACTTTCAATATTGATATCACATTACTAGATAATATAAATAGCTTTTAAAAGCTTTCGACACTTCTGTGTAGGTCTATAGCTCAGATAATCGATTTTAGTGCATCTGTGCTATCAGATGTTTTTTTCATTCAGAACAGTCATGTGCAATGAGTGATTGACAATGATTCAAGGAGTTTGTACATAAACGTTCACTTGTGTAAAGGCTCAAATGTACCCATTACCCTAAGCCATCGGCGATGCTCAGATGTCCCTAACCTCGGCCATAGAACTGGGGCAGGATGTAGAGGGGACAGGATGTATTGGAAACAAATGAACCATTGAAAGCGGTGGCATCACTGGTGTAAATTTGTCTAATGTCTGTCCACAATGCGTGCCACAGTGTACACATTGTTCTGATCTGGAAAATATTCCCAATAAACATCACTACATTGTCAGAAGAATTGAGTCAAATTCACCAGATATTTTGGGTATACAATGTAGATAGACGTGACGGACCCCAAAATGCTTGGGTCAAATTTCATTCCGACCCAGAATTCCATGCTGACCCAAACGTTTGGGTCCTTTTGGCTCAATTGTTTTGGGTATATCACGTTTATACCCCAAAATTCTGACAGTGCATTGTCAGAATGCTTGGGTGAATTTGTCCAGGTATTTCGAGTATAGACGTGACAGACCCAAATAAATTGGGTCAAATGCCATTTTGAACCGAACATTTTTACCCAGCTATTTTGGGTAGCCCTACGTCCCGTCCATACCCGAAAATTCAGACAGTGTGTAATCGACAGGATTCTGATTCCCCTGTGGGATATTACGAGGTGATCAGCGCAGTTATAGTTTACCAACGAACGGCCACCAGTATATGGTATTTGATCTGTCTATACATTGTAGTTTATTGTTTTCACTTGTAAACGTACATAAATCGATAAATATAAATTATCAAACAATTGTACGTTTACGTGCCAGAGATGAAGATATCAGCCTTTGATGTCATAATCAAGATTAAACGCTAGTTGTGACGTCACACTATTGTTAAAGGTGTACATTATTTTTCACGAATGTACAGCAAGCGTACATTCTTTTTCACGAATGTACAGCAAGTGTACATTCTTTTTCTGGAGAGAAACACGTCCGTCAGGTAACGCATGTAAGAAGACACGAACGACTAGTAAATGGGACAATAGATTACTCGATGTCGGTCTCCTGAAATGTACAAATGACCAACCCAAACAGCACTGCAACAAGCGAATTGGACGTATTCAATCTAGCCGGAACTAACAGGTGGAATTAAGTAATGTTCTGTAGGAAAACAAAGTAGACGAGCAAAAAAAAAAAAACACAACCCAGAAAGATACCATGCCGAATACAATGTAATAAATGTGCAAATTGCATATACATCTAGGAATGGCATATACGTTTAACTCCGAAAAGTGTTCTATTTATGTTAACGTTTATTGTGACATGTGGAATACGGGTATCGAAAGTGTGGTCCAGTCGCGGGCTGTAGTTTCTCTAAATTCGGCCGCGATTTCTTGTTGTGAGCGTTACACTACATGCCTTCTGATATACATACATTAGAAGACCGACTGCCTCAAATATAGGTCTAATCTTTGGTTGTCGCCTGCTAGGCGTTGATTGCAGACTAAGCAGTCAAAATATGACGCGTCTATACATCGTAACACATTAATATTGTGCCGTACGTATATGTGTGGGTACAAGTGAAATGTGTACCGGTAAAGGTGAATTCCTGTCAGATATTCCGTTAATTATGGGCCTGGTATGAGATCATGCGTATCGACATATGGATATGTAATTTGTATGTCTGCATGTTTTGCTTCATATGCGTTTCACGTATTGTAGATTGTGACACGTATATATCAATTACATATATATTTTTGGTTTCAAATCTTTGTAACGATAACGTGAGAGTTTCGGACCAGTCAAACGGGCAGTGGAAGTTTTGTTTCGTGTGCAAATGTGTTGTTTGTCCTGAAACAACCATGATGTGTTACACAATACGGCCATTGTGTAAGATTTTTATCGCCATCGACATCGGGGAACGATTTTTCTGTGTTGAATAGATAAACAGCAGCCCAGGTAGGCGTATGCGTAAATTCCTTCCCATGTGATGGACTGTCCATCATGTAGGACGCCGTCAATCGGGCACAGTGTGCGTACTTGGCCCTTTGCAGTTCTTGTTCGAATGGTTCCACACATATAATTACCTGGGCCTATATCATGGCAATTTGTTCGGTTTGGCATAGCTCATTTCATTCTTTGTGTAAGACGAAGAAGTAAATACATTATCGTTGGACTAACGTTTAAGTCGGAGAAAAACCTCGTAACTGTACATTCGTGAAAAAGAATCGACTCGGCGCTTCGCGCCTCGTCGATTCTTTTTCACGAATGTACAGTTACTCGGCCTTTCTCCTTTACAGAATATATCGGTGTCGTGAGGAGAGTGTAGACTTATCAGTGGTCATATGTTCGAGGGTTTTTTTTGTTCTCTCTCCAGAAAATACCGTTCAATAAATTCCTTTACGTCCTTCATAGGAAAATTACTTGATATCTTCGATCAATAGTGGTTCTCTCCATTCCTCTATCATTTATATGCTGACCAGAGATGAGGGTCTATGATATTCCAATTTCCCGCTTTCTATAACAGCCCTAATTCATATGTTGAAAAGATGGGTTCCAGTCCCGTCCTAATGAACTGATGGGTTCCAGTCCCGTCCTCAATGCACAGATGGCTTCCAGTCCCGTCCTCAATGCACAGATGGCTTCCAGTCCCGTCCTCAATGCACAGATGGCTTCCAGTCCCGTCCTAATGAACTGATGGGTTCCAGTCCCGTCCTCAATGCACAGATGGATTCCAGTCCCGTCCTAATGAACTGATGGGTTCCAGTCCCGTCCTCAATGCACAGATGGCTTCCAGTCCCGTCCTCAATGGACAGATGGCTTCCAGTCCCGTCCTCAATGCACAGATGGCTTCCAGTCCCGTCCTCAATGCACAGATGGCTTCCAGTCCCGTCCTAATGAACTGATGGGTTCCAGTCCCGTCCTCAATGCACAGATGGATTC
Source organism: Hanleya hanleyi (assembly GCA_036873755.1). Classification (NCBI taxonomy): domain Eukaryota; kingdom Metazoa; phylum Mollusca; class Polyplacophora; order Lepidopleurida; family Hanleyidae; genus Hanleya; species Hanleya hanleyi. The sequence continues at coordinate 15,417 of JAVTVY010045499.1, forward strand.
CAGTCCCGTCCTAATGAACTGATGGGTTCCAGTCCCGTCCTCAATGCACAGATGGCTTCCAGTCCCGTCCTCAATGCACAGATGGCTTCCAGTCCCGTCCTAATGCACAGAAATGACATAAACTTATTAGAAATGCCATAAATATCTCTGTAGACAACATTGTTGTCAACAATGTAACACAGGACGCAGTACTAGGTGTCGCGATTGATTGTATTTGAATTGGTCAGGACATTTGAAAACTACCTTTCCCTGTTCTGCCAAACAAAACAGTTTTTTAACTGTTTTATTTTACCACACTTTGATTACTGTGCCAATGTTTGGGGAAATTGCAATAAGCAGGACATGGATCTTTTGAATAAGCTACAAAAAGTGTCATGAGACTTATTCTAGGTGCTGATTTTAACACACCTTCAAAAGTGGAAAAACTGAACTGATTCTCTATTGATGTTAGGTGCAAATGTAACACTGCAATTTTAATGTACAAATGTCTTAATAACTTGTGTCCCGAATATCTCCAGAATGTTTTTACCCCTGTCACCTCTCGTACTAGAGCGGGCTCGTCTGGTGTTCTCCGTGTTCCCTTTGCAAAAACAGAGCTTTACAAGCGGTCATTTAGTGTTCACGGTCCCACTACTTTCAATTGACTTCCAGACAACATCAGGCAGTTTCCCAGTCGCAATAGTTGTAAGAAAGCCTGTTTTAAGTTTTACTTTGAAAGTTTTAACAAATCTTCTTAACTTTTTATGTTCTACCTGCCATCTTGTTTGGCAATTGTTATACTGAATTATTTTAGTCTTTCTTAAAAGTTTAACAAATCTACTTATTTTGTTTTTGTTTGACCGGTCAGTTTTTAGTAATTCTTATACTGAATTATTTTAGTATCGACTTAATATACTGGATTATTTTGATTCAAACTGAAAAATTAAAAAAAATCTACTTAAGTTATTATGTTCGACCTGACAGTTTCTTTTTAGTAGTTCTCATGTTGAACTATTTCAGTATTCGCTTAGTTTGAACTTTATTTGCAATGTTATTCTTCCCCTGATATGTATTGTTGTATTAATTATCTTTGTTTTTTTGTTATAATACTCGACTGTCGTGTAAACAAGCCAGGGCTTATGAAATGATCGAGTTTAAATAAAGATTCATTCATTCATTCATTCATTCATTCATTTTTAATAGTGGATCGTCCAGGGCCAAAAATGTTAAAGGGGCATAGAAATAGGGTGTATCCCCCCCCGGCCCCCCTTCCAAGTTGAGATTTTGCTCCGTAACACCATAGCTCCACATATGACACATGAAACTGTCTCAGGATATTGCTGATCCACTTGGGCTAATATAATTCCATTTTAATAATCTTCTGAGCAACCTATCGCGGAAAATTCAAAATGTCGGCCACATGAGAAATTTCGTAAATTTCGCATTTTTCTGTTTGTTTCATAAAATTTTGCGCGTTCATCTTAAATGAATACATTTTAAATTAATTATTCACCCGAGATACTTGACTGAAGTGGTGTAGCTTCCGTCGTGACAACCATGCAACCACTTGCAGAGCTACTATAATAACCCCAATGCCTTGAAAAAGATGGCGATAGAGCGATAGAGCGATGGCGATAGAGCGATAGAGCGATGGCGATAGAGCGATACAACGATGGCGATAGAGCGATAGAGCGATGGCGATAGAGCGATAGAGCGATGGCGATAGAGCGATAGAGCGATGGCGATAGAGCGATAGAGCGAAGTACATGACTGCGCATGTCTCATAATCATGCATATTCATACGGTGATAATCGTACCTCCAACACAAGAGAGATCGCCGCTAAACTCTAGTTATTATCAGGCGGATTCATGAATATTATAGGGGCCAGCGGCATACCACAAAGATTACACAGATAACACAGAGAGATAGACCGATAAGTTTTATTGTATATGGGCTAAAATAATAAACATTGGCTAAAAGATCGACATAAGAATCTAATAAATAAAGCAGTGATATTCGCTGTCTGGTGAACATATACATTTGGAACATTTGAAATCAAGTTTTGTAATTAATGCTGATCAACGCTTGTTAAAAAATCAACGTAGAATGAAATAGAAGAGGTCACTCCCCCTCCCCCCCTCTAAAATATTGGTGATCTGATTTACCCATAGTCTCGTAATTTTTCGTCAAATTCAACTTCTAACTCCTCTGAAAGAAAAGACCAATTCGTCCGTCGATGCGTAAGTTGAATTATTTGAAGTTGTGGGTGCCGGACGCGGCCATTTCCGCGTTTTTATCGAAAAAGAAAGGCGGATGTCATATGAAACTGATAATTCATTAAGATTGTGCTGATCAAGGCTGGACTTAACACTAAATCGCATAGAACAAACACTGATTTTTTTTTATATCTTATTTGGTTTTGTTAGGTAATACTCATTGTACGTACAATATTTTATCGTACTAAACAAAAATGGCTGTATTTGTAATTAGAAACTCATGTTATACAACAAACAGATACATCGTCATTACACCTCGATTTATCTACGCAAACAACATCATAAGAGTCTAAACAGTAAATGCAGCGATGACCAACACTGGTAAAATTCGCAGTTCTTATACTGGAAATATTTATCGGTTTCGTACGCAAATTTAAAGCGTTTTGAACACTTTTCAACCAAGGGATTTTTAACTACTTTCATTTTATATATAGAAAATTTAATAATAGAAATACAGTAGTTGAGTGGCTGATTTCTGGGTTGTAAAAGACCAAGTATAACTTTTTCTGCAGAAAATATAATTGGAACAACCGCCGAAGCGAACTAATTTTCCAGTAAACTCCACCAAGGGTAGATATGTTCACATTCCCAAAAGAGATGAATAATAGTCTCTGGAACTTTGCTACAAAATGTACATAAGTTAGATATATCAGGGTAAAGTTTATGTGCAAAAATGTTGGTAGTCAATATTCGGTTAATAATTCTGTATCGAAACCATTTATATTTCACATCTCTTTGTTACATTATTATTCCATATATACCACTCCGAATCACTATAATTTTTTTCAAGAACTGTTTAGTAAAGTAAATCTAAAGGTCAAGAGATTTCTATATAACATTTTACAGCCTTTTTCCCCACTTATTAATAGTGAAATAGGGGGCAGTATCAACGGTATCATATATTGTTTCTGTAATAGTCCAAATCTCATGTTGTTTGCTGCTTTCCGTACTGCTTGAGTAGTATATAAAACTGATATTGACGCAACTTGACCTTGGACCTAAAAAATTTGCATATTGGGGAGAAAAAACTACCTCCGAACACAGAAGAGTTCCAATTTTTACAGGTCACTGCGCAGGTCAAGTGGTTGCCATGGTGACGTCACTTCCGGTCACGTGACCTTTGGGGCATGTATTCTTCCGCGGTGAAGCCGTCGGCGGTGATGCAGTCGCGGGAAAAAGCCTCCGTGGACAGAAAAAGTAGTCCCAAATACGCGGAGAGCTGAGGGAAATTCTCCGGCAATCTTCGGGACATTTTGGGAGCGAGAGGGGCCCCTAGTGGACCGATTGGGTTGAGTGAGGTGTCAAAGTGAAGCGCTCCTCCAGGGCGATCAAGTCATTGGTGGGTGTATGTAAAATTAGGATTTGTCCCGAAAACATAAAAAGCGGAACAAGGACTTTACCCCTAAAATAGGGCCTGATTCGCACATTTGCATCTGTACGGGAAAATGCCCATATGGGTATAAGAGTGGTCATTTTTTGTGGATTTTACTATGGGTTGTGGGGCCTTGTTTTTCACGTCTCACCACGTAGAACACATGGGCGGGTTCCCGAAGCTAAGCGGTGAAATTTTTCGAAAAGTTCACGGAGGTATGGATAGGCCTATAGGCCTAATGGCTCAGTGGATAGGTCCATACTTGGCAATTCACACATGTTCATTGCGATATGGGTTGTGGGATCTTGTTTCTCACGTCTCACCACGTAGAACACGATGGGCGGGGTCCCGAAGCTAAGCGGTGAATTTTTTTAAAAAGTCACTGCGCGCATGCGTAGTGGGTAAATGGTGCTGGGTGGCCGTTTTGGGGTCTAGGTGAGCCCTTAGTGGTCCGATGGTGTCGCAAGAGGTTTTATTTTGAAGCTCTCGTGGAGGAGCATCCGACTGAACTAATGTATCGTCCGTTTTCAATATTCTGCGCATGCGCAGTCTGGTCGTAATATAGAAAGGAGGCATTTTGGGGGTGCGTGGGGATGTGTTTGGGATAGAGATAGACCACTATTGGTCCAAATGGTTCGTGGGAGGTCTCAAAGTGGGGTGGAGTCAGAATACAGGACATATATGGTACAATACAGGACAGATATTGTATAACACAGGACAGATATTGTATAACATAGGAGAGATATGGTATGATACAGCACAGATATGGTATAATACAAGACATATATTGTAAAACACAGCACAGATAATACAGGACAGATATTGAATAATACAGGACATATATTGTATAATACAGGATGGATATTGAATAATACAGGACAGATATTGTATAATACAAGACATATATTGTATAATACAAGACATATATTGTAGCATCCGGATGTAAAACCACAGTCCCGGATGTAAAACAATGAAAACCCCGGATGTAAGATGAGGTCCCGGATGTAAAACAAAGGTCCCCGGATATAACTGGTCATGCATACTTAGGTTATTATTATGGACAACAAACATACAGTCTGATATGTAATTTCTTACAATTAAGAAAAATTCAAAACGATAAATGTGTGAAGTAGTAGCCAGATAAACTGACTAACGCCACATCACCGCGATGTATATATTATCAGGATACTGTGCTGTTCCCGCAAGAGTACAAGTACATGGACAAGAAAAATGTAAATTGGTAGAGTATATGTATATGGACAGATTACATGTACAGGCACATAGTACATGTATAGGCACATAGTACATGTACTTTCGCTACTACTTGTACTGATGACGTCACCGATGACGTCATAGATGCTGTGGACATCCATCAAAAATCGGGGTCTACACTCCGAGAGCTAGAAAATGACACCTCCCACGGCGCATTCGGACCAATAGTGGTCCATCTCTACCCCAAACACACCCCCACGCACCCCCAAAATGACCACTTTACTTACTACACCAAACTGCGCATGCGCAGATTGACGCGACTTGCAATAAAAAGCACGCCATTCTGGCTCTACCCCACAGAAGCTTCACTTTGACCCCT
>JAVTVY010045500.1:0-21580 GCA_036873755.1 Hanleya hanleyi
GTGGCTTGCTCGAGATCGAAGAGCATATACCCGTGCTGAGGGGTTGTCACATCTTTGAAGGCTTCCAACGCAAACGGTGTGCGGCCGGGATACATCTGTCTCGCCAGGTGCAGCAGTTGAGTGGTATCTCTCAGGTTTTTGAAGACCACCAGGTAGTGGGCATTTAAGCTGATATTCCGATGTTCTTTGTTTTTACTGAACAGATTCTGCACAATGTAGATGATGCTGAGCCGTCGATGATGGCTGCCTTTGGTAAAGAGTTGGGTGACCCGTGCATCCGTCTCCGCCATGAGATCATCAACAACCACCAATGTGTCGGGTTCCAAATCGGCCAGGTTGGGTAGGCCTTCCACGAACGTGATGTGGGGCATTGCTGCATACGCTTCCTGCCATTCTCCGTAACACCACACGACTCGGGCAATGGGTGGAGTGATCATGCTGTCGGCGTGTTGAAGGAGCTTCCTGGCGAAGTGCGTTTTGCCGGAGCCCGTCGGTCCTGCGATGACGCAGGTGAAGGGATGCTGCCACCGAGGGTCCATGGTTTGAGGTCTATCCGTTGTCGTGGTAACCTGCTCTTGTAAATTTCGTACGAGTGAACTGGAGTGGTGGTGGGTACAACGTCGGTCGTCGTTTGCTCGCTTTTCAGGGATGATGATGATGATGGATGAGTAGTCGTCGTAGTACGGGTGGTCGTGGTGGGGTGGATGTAGGGGAGTAACTTGAAGGCTGGAGTAGACGTAGGGGTCTGCGTTGAGACGTGCCGTACCCTTGACGTCCGGGTGGGTGTAGGTCGTGGGGTGGTGGTGGTGGTGGTCACTGATGCAGAACGCAGGGTGTTGAAACAGGATATCACGTAGGATAAATCGTAGAACACACCGGTAAATAACGTACCCAGCACTACGACTAGACACAACACAGTACCGATTTGTGCTTTTCGTGTTCTTAACAGTACGGGTAGACGATGTGTACTCTCCATGGTACAGTCCTACACTGAAGGCAGGGGGGTGATAGGCGTTAGCATTTATAGACGTTTCATGTCACGGCCGGACACCCAGGAATTAAAGGAACGAGGCCAACCTTGCCATTTGACGAAATGATAGGGAATGCCACGTCGACGTTCCGTTTTCAAAATCTTCTCCACCGTATAGTAGTCTTTCGGTGTTTTCACTATGGGTTGTAATTCTGTCTCGTAAAACGTGCCTTGCAGTCTCTCGCCTTGTAAATCTTCCAGTTGATAGACGTGGGGTTGTCGAGGTTTATGGCGCACGATGACAAAATGTTCATCACTCCAGTTGGGTAAATAGCCTTTCTCAAATTGGCCTTTCACTTTACTGATCCGTACCGTATCTCCCCGTTTGTAACGGGGTGCCGTCAAGGGTGGCCTGGAAGAGTACAGCGTAGCACGGACTTGATGTTCGTTCCGTTCCGTCACAGTCCGGGGGGCTCGCTGGATACTGCGATGATATGCCCGATTGTAGCCTTGCACCAGTTGAGGGAGTACATCCAGGTAGCGTCGCGTGTTTTGAGCTGTAAAATATTTGTACATCCGGCCTTTGAAGGTGCGATTAAAGCGTTCCACTACCGAGGCTTTCGTCTCATTGTACGTGTGAAAAAAAAATACCTTCTTTTTCTTAAGAAAGGCTTGAAAGGGTCGGTTGAGAAATTCTGTGTCTTCATCTGTTTGTAAATACAGAGGTTTGCGCCCCGTCTTGAAAATCTGCTGAAACGCGGCTATGAGATTCTCTCCTGTTTTGGTACGCACGGGTAGGACCCAGGCATATTTCGATAGAATATCGATACAGGTTAATATGTAGCGGTATCCATCATTTTGAGGTGCAAATCGACTCATGTCCACTAAATCCGACTGCCATTGCGCGTCGATCCCTCCCACAATGACACGGTTACGACGAAAATGACGTCGGACAGCTCGATGTAGACTGTACGTATCTTGGGTTTTTAACCAGTCTCGAACTTCACTTCGACTGATCCCTGGGGCCGCTCGAGTCAATGCCCCCACACCACTATAGGCAGCTGCACTCGTTGGATTATAATACAAATCAGTTAATACTTGGTCAATTTCCTTGTTCTCCCGCCGCTGCCGCCCCATCACGCACTTCGTTGGTCTCCGTCCCAGGTCCGTCGATCTCTTCCCGGGGTGATACTGAGTTCGCCTTCCCGTCCGTCTCGTCCCAGGGTGATACTGACCCTCTAGCCGCTCTGCATTCTATACATATAGGCCTTTTTTTTACGACTGTAGGAGGAGCTGGTTTACAGAAACAAAATTCTGCTAGTCTTTCACCCGGTTCAGCGAACGCCTCTTCTATAGCACGAACCCACGCTAATTGTTCAGGGGATCGATCGTCCGGTGATAATAACTGGTCGACAATAGGCATTATTGTCTTGAAGGCTGCCCACAGAGAGGGAGTTAGTCTGATACTCCGCTCATCTTTATACCGACCTAGCCGTATACAGTGGGGTCGTAGGAAATAGACGTACATGGCATTATCCAGGTGAACGATCTCTCCGTTCAATTCCCCGCTGATTACCCGTTTAAACTTATTCCATCCATCACGCTGTAGTGTCACGGGATTCCATAGCATTTCTGCGGGGGTCCAATAAATAGATAGAGCGTCTTGCGCCAGTTTTATTTTATCCGCATACACATATAAGCGCACAGTGGGTGTAAGAGGCAGAATGGCTCGTAGTGGTAGCGACATGCTTGCTTGCTCTCTATGTCCAACTGATACACACTCTGTCTCTTTCCCTGGTATTTATACTATTCTGTGAGAGGCGGGTCGTGTGCAGAGAATATTTTATCCACCACAGGCACACTGTGTTGTAAAGCCGTCCATAGTTCGGGATCGAGTGTAAATCCGCCTCGTTTGAGAGAGATCAATCGGGCAAAAAAAGGGCCGCGAAAAATGTATACATCGTGATCCAGGTAGATAGTATTTCCATTCAAATGACCGAATAACACACGTTTCAAGGTCGTCCAGCCTTCGGAAGATAATGTCACACGGGCGGGCTCAGGTGAGCCCCAGCAACGGGAATCATCGTCAATAAGTTCCAGGCGATCTGGGTATATTATAATAGTACATCCCGGGGTTAACGTACGAGTCATGATCGATTGAGTGTGCGGATAGAGTATATCGTCCACGTCTGTAATGACAGTTTTCAGCGCCGCCCATAATGCTGGCCAAAGCACAATCCCGTGACCGCCACACTCCTCTAATCGGGGGAAAAATGAAACTTCTCTACTCCGCCGTAGATACACATTCACACCGACAGGCATAAAATCGACTTCGGGTTCTTTGGATTGTAAGACACGTGTCAATTGCCTCCACCCGTCCAGGCTTAAAATTAATTTCACCTCGATCGGGTGCTCTTCGATAAGGTGTAATTCATGTTGATATACTATAAGAAGCACCTTAGACGTGACTTGAAAGAACGCCAGCTCTTTCCCCCGCGATGCCATACTGAACAATGATAAAAATATTAACCCCACACACATGTATATAGAGCGATTCTATATTTTTCATTGTTAACCCTATCTGGCCTGGGGGATTAAAATAAAAAAAATATCCCTGGGAAATTTAATTTGACACGGCAATTAATTTTTTAGACGCACCCCGAGTGCATCCATTAATAGTCTGGACACCTACGAGAATTAAAAATAAAATATTAGCAGGGTTAACAGCGTCTGGGAAGTGCTCATCATTTCCCAAACAACACGCCTACCGCTGTAAAAATAGTCAAACCCAGGAGCAACTAAAAAGGATAACTCTTGGGTCCCAAACGAATAAGGGGGCAAAACTCTGCATTGACAAACTGCATTTTGAACGACCGAAAAACATGAGGAGAGGAGTTTGGTTGACTCGAATAATGAACAGGGACGCAACTCTCTGTGTTTGACGTCAATATTCAAGCGGACCGGTCTAGAATATGCTCTCGCACCGTAAATCCAGGCCCTGTTTGTTCATTGTTTCTACAGTTCTCATGAACGAAACGGTCTGGAATTTTCAGGACACACGTATCGAGTGATGCCCGACAAAAAATTTATAGAGATCGATTCTATTTTTCATTGTTAACCCTATCTGGCCTGGGCTTTTTGGGACCTGTCCAGAAAAAAAATACCCTGGGAAATTTAATTTGACACGGCAATTAATTTTTTAGACGCACCCCGAGTGCATCCATTAATAGTCTGGACACCTACGAGAATTAAAAATAAAATATTAGCAGGGTTAACAGCGTCTGGGAAGTGCTCATCATTTCCCAAACAACACGCCTACCGCTGTAAAAATAGTCAAACCCAGGAGCAACTAAAAAGGATAACTCTTGGGTCCCAAACGAATAAGGGGGCACTACTCTGCAGGCATTTGTGTGTATGCGTGTAGTGATACATTACCCGCTGGTACTTTTCAACCCGCCCTCACTGCGCGCGTGACTTTGGAAAAATTGCAAAGATTGGCGCCTAGCTTGTGTTTTCGTACCGTCATCCCAGGGTCTGTTTTGATCATTTTTCTACAATTCTCATGATCGAAACGAACTGGAATTTTCAGGGCACGCGTATCGAGTAATCAGGGATAGACTGGTGCTATTTTTAATGGGGATTTAATGGAAGAACCAGTCGAAGGAGACGCAGGGCCATGCTAGTAGAAATCAAATTATTTTGGCAGCGAGAATTGGACCAATGGGTACAACTGTTGCAGGGAGGAGTGGACGGCCGAACGTCATCAACGGCCACCAATTTACGACATTTATTAGCTGCCGTGAACGACATCCACGTCAATGAAAACAGGTGGTTTGTTTTATTACAGCGAGTGATGGGACAAAGGAACCCCATTCCTACACCGCCTGCTCGTCGACCAGTCCAGATAGTGCTGCCAAGAAGAAGAACTGCCGCCGCCGCCGAGAACATAGCAGTCTTCCCTCTGCAAGATATGGGACCCCCCAACCTTGATGAAGATCGTACGGTGCCACACAGGACAATACCGCCAGCCACCTTCCTGGACCATCTCCCAATTTTTTCTTCATCAGACGAAGACGAAAATGAGGAGGAGGTTGTATATCTGCATACCGTGGTGCCACCGTACCAACAGGAATAATTCCACCCAGGTAGATGTTATTACGGAGAAAGTAGACAGGAAAAACTTCTCTGCAGAAGAAAACTGCATAACAAATTGATTTCCAAACGTCCTTTTCAGGATTTGCGATAATAAAAAAAAAAAAAAAAAAATGCTTTCGAAAGAGGATGCTTTTTTCTAACTTGGGCACACACCAATTAAAAGCACAGAAATGTCCCACATTTTCCCCTTTCTTAGCAAACTGCATTCACCCAAAAATAATTTGCACTCACTCACACCGGCAACGCACGTGCTACCAACAAATATGCAAATGAAGGCTGGGGATCGGGAAAGTGAATTGCTGGGGATCACTCACTCACACCGGCAACGCACCTGCTACGAACAAATATGCAAATGAAGGCTGGGGATCGGGAAAGTGGAATGCTGGGGATCGGGAAAGTGAAAATATGCAAATGAGGACCGAAAACAAGTGCAATTGGCCACCATCTTGAAAACCGACTACCCCTAACATACAAAAAACAAGCCGCCATCTTGAAACACACACACACAGCCGACTATAAATAAGGTGTACGTTCACACATTTATTAACAACTACACATCATGAGTTTTTTTCTACGCATCATGAGTTTACCACGAGCCTTGCTCACCCATCATCCTAGAGATGCAAGGAATAGGGGTACAGAAGAACATAGCGAGATAATTACCCGAGAAGAACAAGACAACAACAGAATGGAGGACATACAAGAAAATAACGAGGCCGACACCCGTGATGGAGAACAAGACAGCGGATGGTTAACTACTAGACCTGCAACAATAACCACCTCCACTGCAAACACTGAAAGTATAACCACTTCGGCTGAGATATCACGCCTCAACGAACAAATTATCGACATGAGGGGAGCGATGTTGGAAATGGAGACGACAATCACGGTACTGGAAGATGAGATATCATACCTCAACGAACAAATTATCGACATGATGGAAGCGAAGTTGGAAATGGAGACGACAATGACGGTACTGGAAGAAGAGATTGCCAGACAAAAGAAACTACGACATAGTGAATTGCCGATGCATTGACGCCGGAGAGGTGCTGTGAAGCAAATATACCGTACCTCTCGTGTGACACTATCCAAAGGCCCTTTTGAGGGCCAATCCATCTTTCCGAAAGAGAAAAACTTCTTTTCATATGCACACGAAACTAACACGAGCTCCCAGCATCTTTTTCCCCCCAAAAATTTTTTTTTTTTTTTTCAAAACAATAACAAAGAAAATCTGAAGTGACAAACCCGTCCTTCGGATGGAAAAGTGGTTTTAAATTTTATTTTCAGGTAGAGGGTCGAGTGAGGTATCATATTGAAGCTGACGTGAAATGCTTCACATTGATACCTCACTCGACCCGATTGGACCACTAGGGGCGGCTCTAACGCCAAACATCAATATCAACATCAATCAACATCAATCTTCAAAATACCTTTAGAGGTCCCCCTAGTGGACCAATCGGGTCGAGTCCGGTATCATTGTGAAGCATTTGACGTCAGCTTCAATTGGATACCTCACTCGATCCACTACCACCAAAATAAAAAAAAAAAAACTTCGTACACCACATGTTGATATCGATGTGCAAAATAACCTTTTTGGCGTTAGAGGCGTCCCTAGTGGTCCAATGGGGTCGAGTGAGGTATCAAATTGAAGGTGACGTGAAGGAGCATCTGATAGACTGGGTGTGGGCTTGAATTAGGGTAATTCTGCGCATGCGCGAAGATAATATGAAAAATATCAATCTTCAAAAATAGCCTGTTTGAGGTTAGAGGCGTCCCTAATGGTGCAATCGGATCGAATGAGGTATCAAATTGAAGGTAACGTGAAGGCGCATCTGATAGACTGGTGTGGGTTGAACTATCAGCATTCTGCGCATGCGTAATCTTGAAAACACCTTTTTTTTTTGGGGTTAGAGGCGTCCCTAGTGGTCCAATGGGGTCGAGTGAGGTATCAATCTGAAACATTTCACGTCAGCTTCAATTTGACACCTCACTCGACCCACTACCTGCAAAATAAAAATAATCCGGAAAATCTTCTCCACGTCTCATGCTTACTGGAAAAAAGTAAATGGATGGCTGTGCTGGCTGCGTGGCTGACTGGCTGGCTGGCTGGCTGGGAGACAGGTCAGGTAAGTCAGATTGAATACACCCTGGCCCTAAAAAATGAACTCCTTTTATAGCCCATTGACCTCATTTGCATATTTTCAGCGGACAACAGACCGCCATCTTGAACACGACCACCCCTAACACACACAAACATGCCGCCATCTTGAAAACGACATAGGCAAAGACCTCATTTGCATATTTTCAGCGGACAACAGGCCGCCATCTTGAAACCGACCACCCCTAACCTACAAAAAACAGGCCGCCATCTTGAAAACGACATAGGCAAAGACCTCATTTGCATATTTTCAGCGGACAACAGGCCGCCATCTTGAAACCGACCACCCCTAACCTACAAAAAACAGGCCGCCATCTTGAAAACAGTGGGGAAAAACCCAGAGACCTCATTTGCATATTTTCAGGGGGACAACAGGCCGCCATCTTGAAACCGACCACCCCTAACCTAGAAAAAACAAGCCGCCATCTTGAAAATATGCAAATGAGGACGAGCGAAACAAGTGCAATTGACCTTGACCTACAAAAAAACAGGCCGCCATCTTGAAAACAGTGGGGAAAAACCCAGAGACCTCACCATCTTGAAAACAGTGGGGAAAAACCCAGAGACCTCATTTGCATATTTTCAGAGGGGACAACAGGCCGCCATCTTGAATCCGACCACCCCTAACCTAGAAAAAACAGGCCGCCATCTTGAAAATATGCAAATGAGGACCGTGAAACAAGTGCAATTGACCGCCAAAAAAAAAACAGGCCGCCATCTTGAATCCGACCACCCCTAACCTAGAAAAAACAGGCCGCCATCTTGAAAATAGGCAAATGAGGACGAGCGAAACAAGTGCAATTGACCTTGACCTACAAAAAAACAGGCCGCCATCTTGAAGCCGACCACCCCTAACCTAGAAAAAACAAGCCGCCATCTTGAAAATATGCAAATGAGGACCGAAACAAGTGCAATGGGCCGCCATCTTGAAACCGACCACCCCTAACCTAGAAAAAACAAGCCGCCATCTTGAATAGTACCAATGCACCCAATGACCTCATTTGCATAAAACTCATTAACATAAACTCACGCATGCGCACACACATAGCCACGCCCACAAAATTATTTCTGCGCATGCGCACTGAACCCAATTGGCCCTTCAATGCGCGCTACCTACTACTGATTAAGCACACAGCCATTGTGGCTCCATGCATGAAAAATAAATCTGTGAAACTTGTCGAAGCTTTATGATTAGTTTTCAAATACTTTCCCGTCGAAACGAGAACATGCGCCAAGCGTGTCGGGCCTTTCGAATGGGAATTGTTCACCATTCTCGTCTGATCGGGATAACCCTGAGTATTATCACAACGCTTGGGGCTCCATGCGCGAAGAATAAATTTGTAAAACTTGTCGAAGATTTATGGTAATTGTGATTAGTTCTCGCAGAGTTTCCCGCCGAAACGCGGACATGTGTCAAGCGTGTAGGGCCTTTCGAAAAGGAATTGCTCACCAACGCTGATTAAGCTCACAGCCATTGTGGACCGATACGTGAAGAATACATTTCTGACACTTGTCAAAGCTTTATGGTATTTGTGATTGGTTTTCAAAGAGTTTCCCGCCGAAACGCGAACATGCGCCAAGTGTGTCTGGCCTTTCAGAAAAGGCATTGCTTACCATTCTGGTTTATCTGATAATATGATATATGACATCGTGGCTCCATGATATATGGCATCGTGGCTCCATTCAGATCTTTTTTCTTTTGAAAGGAAAAATAATTTATTCACAAAGCAATATACAAATCAACATATACACAATCTCTTGACAGTCACATTCGATTAAAATTAATTATCACAGATTGTAAAATGGACTGCTAAGATCTATATTTTACAATAAATACATTAACTTAGAGCCCTGTAATGAGGCGAATACATTATTTACACATCAATATCGTTCAAAGTCCCGTTTACTCTATAATGGTCGACATATATTCTTTGTCTCAAACGAGCTTTGGCAGATTGAACAATCGCAGTCTGTGATACATGCTTATTATTAAATATCGTTTCGAGAACACCAGACAGTGAATAATAGCAAATTAACTAAATATATTAACACAGAATTTTGCTCCTTTGACACTTTCGGATTAAACATTTTGTACAACAAGTGTTCATTCGTGAATGACGGGAAAAAGTGACAATATGTCAAAAAATAAGTTTGGAATTCTGAAAGGACATTCCGTGTCATCTGACAATTGATAAACAAATGTTCTCTTGTTTCCGTATTGGTACAAAATACACTTAGATTTGAGGTAGTTTTATTTCTCATGAACAATATATCTCTAACCGGTAAAATATCATGACAAAGTTTGAAAGAAAAGTTAATCAAGTTATGATCCATAAACGAATGGAACCTTCTTCCCCAAATATCCCTCCACAGCAAGTTAGGCAAGCGTTTTACAATTCTAGGTTCTTCCACGACAGAGTTTAAAAACATACGATATACATATTTACTGGATCGAACATGTGAATTCCTACATATTCTTTCCATGCCGACAACATAAATTTATAAAATCGGGGCATGTTCTCCGAATGAGGTATCCTATTGGAGGCAAAGTCCGGTCTTTCTTTACGAAGTGACAGGCCTAGCCAGTATATAGTAAAATATGTCCAGTCAGCATTTGAACCATCAATTAATTTTAACACATGCATCACAGCAAAAGTTTTCAACTTAGCAACTAAGCATTGTAAATTTACCCCACCTTCAAGAAAATGATTGAATAAGACATTTCTACGAATACCCTCGGGCTTTCCATTCCACATAAATTTGAAAGTTAATCGATTACACTTGTTCACAAATGCGTTAGAAACAAAAGTTGATTGCACCATAAACCATATACCGGCTAAAGCTACACAGTTGAGAAACAGGGCTCTTCCCCCAAGGGTAAGATCTCTATATTTCGAAAAATCAAGGACCTTTTCTAGTTTTGACAGTCTGAACTGCACTGTTATAAATTACCGTTACTTCACAGGAAATGTATGTTGGAGTTTACAGTACATTTAATCGTAAACACATCAATCTGTAAATTGAACTGTGATATTTCAGTTGACATCAACTGAAATAGGTAAACTACGCACAAACGTAACATAAAATTCCTGTTTTCTCTGAAAGGAGGTAAATATCTTTGCACACGAAACGCCCAGTTCCAGGAAACATCCGACACATGCGTTGTACGATAGAACATTCAGAGCATTATCAGAACACGCAGTGGAGGGGACGCGACGGCTAACTTTAATTTTCGATCTATAATACGGTTTGGTTTGGGTTTTATCTGACTTGGAGTTGAGTCCCACTTATAAATCGTACATTCGCGTAATTATTTCACAGATTACTTCGTGATTATTTACGAAACTTGTGATGACTGCATTTGTAAACACGAAGAGCTGAAATACGCGAACGAGCAATGGCCAAAACACTGAACAGCCGTGTCAACAGCGAAGATGTTATTTCAAAACCATGCGGTGATTGTTCCGGTTGCCGTTACCAACAACAACGGGAATACCCTGACGTCACAGACACGCCTATAGTCTATTTCATAATAAAGGGTTTCATCGAACATATGAAAAATTATTAGTCTCTATGACTTGCTCACATAAATTTCTTCATCGTAAACAATAAATTGTATTTATGCCAGACAAGTTTGGTCATAGACAGAGCTCGTTCGCACAGAAACTAAACCCCACATCCCCATGGGCTGGGGAGTAAAAAGCACACAGAAAGATGAGTTGAAAAGGTCATTTATTGTTAAATGACAACCAATTTACTGCATCTCGAGCATCAACAAAGAAGTAAATATTAAAATGATATGAGAAATTAATAGCATCAGTGCAAAGGTGAGGTACAAGAAAGGCCAGAATAAACGATGTGTGAAAAACACCAGAATGTGGAAACAATGTCTTACCTGGAACTAACGCAAGGAGCAGGCATTGCTGGCCTCCCATTTGCAAACCCGAATGTGGAAACAATGTCTTACCTGGAACTAATGCAAGGAGCAGGCATTGCTGGCCTCCTAATATCAAAGCTAAAGGAAATAAAACATGGTTAATGGAGACGACAAACTGCACATTTCCTCATTAATGATATTCAGCTTACAGCTCACAACACGATTAACAGTGGGTAAGTCATTGCTAACAATGCCAAGAACGACCACAATGGTGGTCACAAAATAATTATAAGAGCAGGCTTTGCTGACCTCTTTTGAGGTCGAGCTCTAGGAAACTGCAATTTTGTGCTTACACAGCTATGAGCAAAAACAACAATGGTAACCTATCATTAAATACACGGGCAAAATGTGTTATGTTAGGTATTGCCTCTAAACAAAGCTAGATAAAATAAACCAACTTAGATTCTCTCAATAATAGCTACGGTACCTGATGAAGAGCAGGCTTTGCTGTCCTCTCCAATGTCTCAATGCTAAATAACTGCATGAAGAGCAGGCATTGCTGACCTCTTCAATGCCGGTAAAATGTCTCAAAACTAAAAGCATTGAAAGAGGAAATGGCGATTAGAATATATTGATTCGTACATATCTCTTCATAGCGTCAGATTTCCATCGTCCCATTTTTTTTATCAAAGCTTCTGGCACACCTGATGCCGCAGCAGTTGTTGCTGCACCAATACGGAAGCTATGCCCTTTGTAGAATTTGGGGTCCAAGCCAGCGAAAGAGAGGACAGATTTTAATGATGAAGTAAAATACGTGCATGTGACAGGAGAACACACAGGCAATTGGAAAAGGGGACCTGATCGATGTTTGGCGAAGTCTAAATATTGTTTCAAGGCCAGGACAGGGCAGTTTGCCGAGCACTTGGAAACTGGAATCTGAATAGTGATAGGATGGAGGTCACTGTGCTTAAAATTGCTAATGGACACAACGACCCCAGAGAGGGATGGGCCAGTGTACTGAAAGTTGATATCAGAAACTTGTAAGATTTGGTTGGCTTGAGTTTTTCTAGTTACTGTAAATTCACCGATCCTCAAAAAAGCGTGAAAAGCCAAAAGGAACATCGCTTTTGAGAGCACCCTCTGAAACAATGATGGTTGCACAAAATCAAGAGCCCTAACAATTTTGTGGAGTATCACCCGTGTTATAGGAAGTCTTGTATCAACACGGCCAATGCTATTGTGCGCTCCTTTTAGCATCTTTTTGACGAAGAAGGCTGTGGTAGGGTCAATAAGGCTATCCAGTTTATGAACAAAACTGATAGTAGAAATGGATGAATACATGGTAGAGGAGCTCTTGCTCTTTTGGAAAAGGTGGATGATATATTGAGCAATCATCTACGGAAACGATGGAAATACTGGCGAGTTGGGAGAGCTGATCTGATGGAATTTGACAAAATCAAGAATCACGCGGCGGTATGAGGCAATAGTGCTCTTTGAAAGCGCTGATTTGAGGAGCTGTTCCATCATATATGGTAGAATTGTGGAGGTACCGGAACCGGACTGGCCGCCAACCAAGGGGCTAGATCGTGAGCCTCCTGGAATTGGAAGCGAGACAATTTGTCTGCAATGACATTGTGCCTTCCTGGAAGGTGCTTTGCACGAAAATGAATGTTATGCTTCAAGGTAGACAAAACCACACGACGAATTAGTTTCATTACAATTTTGTTTTTCGATGAAGTTTTGTTCAAAATCTCTACCACTGCAGCATTATCTGACATAAAGAGAATTTTATGATTAGACAATTTGTGCCCCCAAATTTCGATAGCCAGTGTTATGGGGAACAATTCTTTGACAGTTATATCGAGTTCCTTCATTTCCTCTTTCCATGCACCTGTGAACCACTGCTCACCCAGCATAGCAGCAAATCCACCATGAACGCCAGCCGCATCGGTGTACAAATGGAGGGTGTTGGATGATAATCAATCGCCAAATAAAAACAAGATTTGCCATTATAATCGGACAAAAATGTATGCCAAGCCTCCAAATCAGCTCGAGATTCCTTATTCAATCGGATGCGGTTCTTTCTCTAATTTTATGTTACTAAATCAGCATTTTGCAA
Organism: Hanleya hanleyi; assembly: GCA_036873755.1. Classification (NCBI taxonomy): domain Eukaryota; kingdom Metazoa; phylum Mollusca; class Polyplacophora; order Lepidopleurida; family Hanleyidae; genus Hanleya; species Hanleya hanleyi. Next base: position 13,280 of record JAVTVY010045500.1, read on the forward strand.
GGCAGACCGGTGATTTTTTGGTATACCCGGTTTAAGGCAACCGTTAGTTCCTAAACGAAAACCAAATGTGAAACCTTCAATAAGTAATTTGGCAAACTCTGAACGGTAGGTTCGTAAGTACACCTCGAGTCGCTTAACTCTGACTGGAGTTGGAAGTGTTGCTGCACTGGTGGGCGGCATGTTTCTTACCACACGTTGGGCATGAATGTTTGTGGGGACACCCACTGGCCTGACGTTTCCCAAATCTGCAAAATTTCCAGCAATAGCCAACTGGGTATCGAGGTGACTTTTTTGTATTTTTTCCACGAAAGGAGTCCTTAGAGACAGGAATATTTGAGACCGAAAGGTAGGGGTTCTGTTGGCGTAAAGCGGCTAAGCGCCACAACTCATCGTGGGTTTTACCCCAATCTATGAGTTCCTGGACCCGTAGTTTTCGGAAGTTCTCGTCATAAAATTTTGCTGACTGAAAGCCAAAGGTATGGTTGATCAGTCTGACAATTCCACCATACTTCATGAGAGAAGGGACAACATCTGAAAATTTTGCACTATATAGGGCCATGAAGATGTCAAAGGCTTGGGCCCACTGGAACATATTAGTTATCTTTTTGGACTTATCATGCGCTGTAATATGTACCTTAGACCCATCTGATGACAGTTTGATGGAGGGTTCCTGGTCTAGGGGGTTCAAAAGGGAACCAAAATCTACATATTGATTAGTGAATATTTTTGCCCTGGTCTTCTCATTGACGTTGAAACCAAGAGGGAGGGAAGACGAAGCCAGAGAGATACGACAAATAGAGTCTGGGTCAATAGTATTACCTTCTACGCTGTTTACCAGTTCCTTTTCAGGCTGTGAGGCAGACGTACCCAGCGCTATGGCCGATGAAGGAGGTAACTCCGCATCTTCTCTTTCTGTACACTCTGGAGGAGGAGAAACCTCGGTAGATGTGGCAGGAGGCTCTGAGACAGTGGATGCTGACTCATTTTCAGGCATGGAAAGTAGCCCTGCAGATCTTAGCTCAGCTATGACACTGGCGGTGGTTTGGGAGACAGTAGGACAACTACATGATGGAGCATCCTGAGATGTCTTCCTCCGCTTGGCTGGAGTCATGCAGGATGCCTTCTTCGATGGTCCAACCTCGGATGTCTCTCTCCGTTTTGCTGAGGGCGTGGCTTTCCTCTTTGGGTACGGCATGATGTCTATGAAATGGAAAGGAAAAGAGCCGACAACCCATTCCCTGTATATTCCATTCCCTAATTTGGGAGTTTAACCATTTTCAGAAAGAGACAGAAACAAAACAACCAACCTACCATGGCGTTATAGTTAGTTATCAGCTACAGTGATAAATGGGGTCAACCTCCCCTGGAATTTACTTTTAACCATGTACAATTTACAATGGCGGATGGGGTCAACCTCCCCTGGCCATGTACAATGGTAAAAGGGGTCTACAGTAGTATATAAAAGACGGATTCTGTCGGATTGACCTACTTTTGCAGAGCATGTGCGGAGCTCTCGACCAATCAGAAGCCGTCATTTCAAATCCGTCAGAGCTCTCGTCCAATCAGAAGCCGTCATTTCAAATCCGTCACAGACCTCTCATCCAATCAGAAGCCGTCATTTCAAATCCGCCACAGAGCTCTCGTCCAATCAGAAGCCGTCATTTTTTTTAAATAGTTCCGAAGCATCAGTGGCCTGTAGAGGGTCCCCGACAATATCCCCATCTATTTGCCCATGTTAAATGGCAAGTGGGGAACCCTCGGTTTCACCATACAATGAAAGGGTCCCAGTGGGAATCAAACCCGGGTCGTTCTATCAAGAGGCAGACACGTTATCCATTTGGCTACGAGTCATATGATACAAACCAAAGTTGAAAATAGCATATATATGTCTACTACCAATGTTAATGTATACGGGGAATACCTAAATAGACGTTTTGTGACCTAGGTGGGTCCCTAGTGGACCGATTGGGTCGAGTGAGGTATCAAAGTGAAGCATTCGTGAAGGGGCATCTGATGGGCTGGGTGTGGGGTTGAAATATTGGCATTCTGCGCATGCGCGGTGGCCAAAGGGTATGAAAATAGACGTTTTGGAGCTAGGGGAGCCACTAATGGTCCAATGGGGTCGAGTGAGGTATCAAAGTGAAGCATTCGTGAAGGGGCATCTGATGGGCTGGGTGTGGGGTTGACATATCGGCATTCTGCGCATGCGCGGTGGCCCAAGGGTATGAAAATAGACGTTTTGGAGCTAGGGGAGCCACTAATGGTCCAATGGGGTCGAGTGAGGTATCAAAGTGAAGCATTCGTGAAGGGGCATCTGATGGGCTGAGTGTGGGGTTGACATATCGGCATTCTGCGCATGCGCGGTGGCCAAAGGGTATGAAAATAGACGTTTTAGAGCTAGGGGAGTCCCTAATGGACCAATGGGGTCATATGAGGTATCAAAGTGAAGCATTCGTGAAGGGGCCTCTGAAGGGCTGGGTGTGGGGTTGAAATATCTGCATTCTGCGCATGCGCGATGGCTAAAGGGTATGAAAATAGACGTTTTGGGATCTAGGGGAGCCCCTAATGGGCCGATGGAGTTGTATGAGGTATCCATGTGAAGCCTATGTGGAGGGGCATCCAGTCAATGGGGTGGGTGCATGTAAAATTTTTCCTGAAAAAAACCCGGAACACGGACTTTATCGAAAAATCCGGGAAAATGTCTATATGGGGTATGGGGGGTATATAGGTCCCCGGGCTTAACGGGGCTTGCCTATCAATAGAGTTATCTCCCCCTAGTTCCAGGGTGGGTGTATGTAAAATTTTTCCTGAAAAAATACGGAACACGGACTTTATCCTAAATTACGGGAAAATGCCTATATGGGGGTATAGGACCATCCTGGGAAACCTACTTCTCGACATTTGCGGTATAGGTTGTGGGGTCTCGTTTTCTTAGTCTCGTCAAGACAAACATGATAGGAAGTGTCCCGGCACGAAACGGTGAAATTTTTGAAAAAGTCACGGAGACCCATATAGACCCATATAGTCCCATACTGGGGTATAGGACCGATGTCTGTCCCACTGGGAAACCTACTTCTATACATTTGCGGTAGGGTTGTTTGGATTTGTTTTCTTAGTCTCGTCATTTAGAACATGATAGGAAGTGTCCCGGCACAAATCGGTGAAATTTTTGAAAAAAGACACCGAGACCCATGTAGACCCATATAGTCCCATACTGTGGTATAGGACCAATGTTTGTCCCACTGGGAAACCCACTTCTAGACATTTGCGGTATGGTTGTTTGGATTTGTTTTCTTAGTCTCGTCAAGACAAACACGATGGGAAGGGTCCCGGAGCGAAACGGTGAAATGTTTGGAAAAAGTCACCGAGGCCTGGGTAGGCCCATAGGCCTATACTGCATGGCTATGGGAGTATAGGCCCATACGGGGTGGACGTTTTGGGGTCTAGGTGAGTCCCTAATGGTCCGATGGTGTCGTATGAGGTCTTATTTTGAAGCTCTCGTGGAGGAGCATCCGACTGGACTAATGGTTCGTCCGTATTCAATAGTCTGCGCATGCGCAGTCTGGCCCGTAGTATAGAAAGCAGACATTTTGGGGGGTATGTGGGTGTGTGTTTGGGGTAGAGATGCACCGCTATGGGTCCGAATGGGTCGTGGAAGGTGTCAAAGTGAATCTTGTGTGGGGTAGAGTCAGAATGGTGTGTTTTTAAGTGCAAGTCGCGTCAATCTGCGCATGCGCAGTTGGTTGTAGTAAGTAAAGTGGCCATTTTGGGGCAATGAAGGAAGGTATTTGGGGTCGAGATGGACCATCCTTGGTCCGAATGCGTCCTGGGAGGTGTCATTTTGTAGTTCTCGGGGTGTACATTCCGATTTGAGGGATGTTCCCGTCATCTGTGACGTCATCGATGAGGTCATCAGTAGGAGTAGTAGCCAAAGTGTGCATTTTGGGGCAGTACAGGAAGGTATTTGGTGTAGAGATGGACCATCCCTGGTCCGATTGTGTCGTGGGAGGTGTCATTTTGTAGCTCTCAGAGTGTAGACCCCGATTTGAGGGATGTTCGCGTCATCTGTGACGCCATCGGTGACGTCATCAGTACGAGTAGTAGCGAAAGTGGACATTTTGGGGCAGTGAAGGAAGGTATTTGGGGTAGAGATGCTCCATTCTCAGCCCGAATGCGTCGTGGGAGGTGTCATTTTGTAGTTCTCGAGGTGTAGACCCCGATTTCAGGGATGTTCGCGTCATCTGTGACGCCATCGGTAACGTCATCAGAATGAGTAGTAGCGAAAGTGCGCATTTTAGGGCACTGAAGGAAGGTATTTGGGGTAGAGAGGGACCATCCTTGGTCCGAATGCGTCGTGGGAGGTGTCATCTTGTAGCTCTCGGGGTGTATATTGCGATTTGAGGGCTGCCCACAGCATCTGTGACGTCATTGGTGACGTCATCAGTAGGAATAGTAGCGAAAGTGGGCATTTTAGGGCAGTGCAGGAAGGTATTTGATGTAGAGATGGACCATCTTTGGTCCGAATGTGTCTAGGGAAGTGTCATGTTGTAGCTCTCGGGGTGTAGACCCAATTTGAGGGATATCCACAGCATCTGTGGCGTCATGGGTGACGTCATCAGTACGAGTAGTAGCGAAAGTGGGCATTTTTTAGCAGTGAAGGATGTTATTTGGTGTAGAGATGGACCATCCGCGGTACAAGTGTCATCTTGTACCAACGCCCACCAACGCCATTCTTAATGCTTCAACGCCCTCGTGAAATAGCTCAGAAGCTCTGATATTCCATGGAATTGTCACTAATTCTTCGAAATACAGTGACGCCCGTCAACGCCCGTCGTTACACCTTAACACTCTAACATAACGCCATGATATAGACCGGAGAGAGAACAACAGCAACACGGATGACACATGAGAGAACAACAACAACAACAAGTTTTTTTCATATAGTTTATTCTCCCCAATGTTACATCATACCCACGCTGGGGGAGCCGCGTTGGGTATATTTACAATTCAAGAAGACTCTTATCCAATCAGAGGCCACCATTTGCATGTTTCATATTCGTCCCTGTCCGTTAGATGTATTCTTGTCCAATAAGAAGTCTCCATTTCAGAAAGTTCCATCTTCGGCCATGTTCGCTCTGAACTGTTTATTCTAATCATCGTCGGGCAGGCCAGGATAACGTTGAGGCCACATATCTTCAGATAGTTGTTTGTGCATTCTGAGTATCTTTCAGTGCATGGGTGAATACATTCATCCGATGGGAAGATTCCGTAATTTGGTCACGAAGAACGTAACATTGGTCACCCTCTCCACTGTCCATTTGGTGTTGGGGCGTTGATGTTGCACCCATTCCAAGGGATCCACGTTCTCTAGTTGGGTCAAGAACGTCTCCAGTGACGCATGATTGGTAATGGTGAACGGCTGGTCGAACAATTGGTAGTTGCCACTGGAATAGAAATACCGGAGTTGACCCGTCATCTTATGGCGTAAGATGTACCCAAAAGCGAGATTTAACTTGAAGGCCGTAGTTTGGTCGTTGAAGGTGGCTTCCACGTAGTGGCGCAGATGGGGGAGGTCGGTCAGTCGGAAATTGTACAAGGCCAATATAGGACGATTACGGTGGAAACAGTGCCGAATCATGGACCAATGGCGCCGATAGATGTCACTCACTGGATGGGCGTCCTGTAAGAGATCGCTAGGAACATTTATGGGCTCGTCCAGAAAATGTTCGATGTTTTCAGGTGTATGACTCGGAACCGTAACGCTAAGGTCCGGCTAGATATCCAGGCCCTCCTGGACTGTGGATATACGCGGGCTCTCCGTGATCGCCTCACCAGTGGCATTCGTCTTCCTGGGCTCGTCTTCACTGGGACTGACCCTCCTGGGTGCATCTTCAGTGGGAATTTGTCGCCGTGGTGACGGGGCATGAATCAAACGTTGATGATGTTTTAACTGACTGGGTCGTTTGAAGAGTTGACCACAATCGTTACATTGTTTCGTCGCGCCCTCGTGGAGTGCTCTCTCATGGCGCCGTAAAATATCCCCCCGATTAAATGACCGTGAGCACGTTTTACAAGTATACTTCAAGGCATTGTGGGCGGAGGCCTCGTGGCGTCGTAAATTGTTTAGACGAGTAAATGACTTCAGGCATGTCGTGCAAGTGAACATGTCGACTGCGGATCAGCGAATGATGTCGGACGTCAAGAACCCGGAAGTTAGAGGGGAGGTGACCGGCCTATCGACCAATCAGAAGCCATCATTTCAGAAAGTTCAATCTTCGTTCAGTGTAACCTAAACGTCTTCGGGCAGTCCATGATACTGAAGCTCGAAGCTCTTACTTCTCTCATTCAACACTGAGATCAATCTCCATCGGCTCTTCAATCCGCGGCGAATCGACCTCCATGGGTTCTTCTATTCTCAGATGCATTCCGATAGAAACTGAAATATCCAGTCTCGAGAGTGGCGAGCGTGATCCGTGTATAACATTTCGGTGGCGACTCAATTGACTGGGATGCTTAAAGGCTATATCACAATCCGCACATGTATGCATGGGTACTTCGTGGCATGCACGTGTGTGACAACGCAAACTGTCCAGGCGATGAAAGCGCTTCGAGCAAGTTGTGCAAGAGAACATATCGGCTGTGGATCTGGAAATGATGTTTGCCGTAAAACTTTCGGCTCTTATAGGCCAACATAGGAGTACCCGGATGTTCTACAGTCAGGGATGTACAAGAACCGGGATGTACCCGAATGTAAAAGTGCGCGGATGTTCATGAATGTACTACCATCCCGGACTTCTATCAGGCCCAGGTCCAGAAGCTCTCATGTCCTGCACCGAACTACTGCTCGGTAACCCGTGAGTGAATTAACCACGGTCGCATGCTGTAAAATGCGAGTCGCATAGGGATGGGTCTCCGTCATGGCTCTGCAACCACAGGAATGGGCTTGTGAGATCCAGAGGGACGTGTTAGACCATGTTACACATGCGCGTCTACACGTAGCTCTACGTGTGTAGTCCGTGATAAGTACTATTCTAATTGGTTAGTCCAAAAAGAGAGCAAGAACAACAACAGCAAAGATTACAGGTCAATCCTTTTATTAGCCCCTCCATCACAGCACATCCACGCTGGGGGAATCGCCATGGGTGTGTTTGCAATTCACTTATGCTATTGTCCGTGTATTCAGAAGTTCACTCTGCTGATCTCAGACTGCTCTTGTCCAATCAGAAGCCGACCCTCAGAATAAGTATAGGTCATGTTGAAGGATGGAACACAAACTGTGGACGTCTTTCGGATTGATGGGGATCAACTGACTGTGGAGTCTGAAGACTCGACTGCAATGCTGGCATTCGTGGCTGGGTGCCTTATGTACCGACCGTTGATGTCGCCGTAAATTATCCTTACGATTAAAGGACTTCCTGCAGATCGAACACGTATACTCGCCAACAGCACCTTGAAAAGTAGACTCATGGATGGGGTCAAACATGACGGGTTCCTCAACCCTCAAGCGTGCATGCCCATGGATTACACGTTGGTGAGATCTCAACTGGCTGTGTAGTCTGAAGCAGTGTCCACACTCCCCACATTGATGCTTGGATGTCTCATGGAGACACCGTTCATGGCGGTGTAAACTATCCAGGCGATTGAATGTATCCCCACAGGTCTCGCAGGTATGATGGGCAGTAGCGTCGTGGACGCTAGACTCATGGCGTTGTAAGTCGTGCAAGCGTTTAAATGACTTGGAGCAAGTGGTACACGTGAACATCGTGTCGTAAGTGGTTGAACGAATGTCTGCTGAAAGTGTCAGACCGCTATAGGGTACAGGGTGCACCAGGTACGTGTGCCCAGTGGTAAATTGCGCGCAGGGGTCAAAGGTCAGTTCCGGTCACGTGAACGGAAGCGGAAGCGACCTCACAGAGGTCATATGCTCTCGGTCCTCGACTTGGGAGTAGTTAAACTGAGTGTTCTAAAAATAGATCAACAGCTAGCTTGCTATAAAAGGGAAGCGGTCTGACACTTTCAGCAGACATTCGTTCAACTACTTACGACACGATGTTCACGTGTACCACTTGCTCCAAGTCATTTACACGCTTGCACGACTTACAACGCCATGAGTCTAGCATCCACGACGCTACTGCCCAGTATACCTGCAAGACCTGTGGGGATACATTCAATCGCCTGGATAGTTTACACCGCCATGGACGGTGTCTCCATGAGACATCCAAGCACCAATGTGGGGATTGTGGACACCGCTTCAGACTACACAGCCAGTTGAGATCTCACCAACGTGTAATCCATGGACAT